>VZRR01011050.1:238898-307934 GCA_013398015.1 Oreocharis arfaki
TACACAGTTGGCATGGAAATTGGTATGCTGGTCCCTGAGCAGAACACGGCAGTGGGTTTTGGATAAAGGGGTAGGGGGAAAGGGAAGAGAGAGAGAAAGAGATTGATTAAAGAGGGGGAGAGAGAGAGAAAGAGAGAAACAGGGAAAGAAAGAGAGCGGAAAAGAAAGAAAAAGAGATCACCAGTCCTGGTTCCAGCCTCAGTGCAGCTGAGGGAATGTCAGTCCCGGTTCCAGCCTCAGTGCAGCTGAGGGAATGTCAGTCCCGGTGCAGGGTGTCGATCCCAGCTGTGACCACCCAGTCCAAGGTCCAGGTGGGCTCAGTCACCCCCGCGGGCAAGGCCTGGCCTCGCCCTGAGGACCACCCCCCTCCACTCCCCACACCCCCGGCACAAGGAAAACTTATTTAAAGGAGCTGGGAGGACACCGAAGTCAAGGCCGGGAGGGCCCAGCGGCGCTATCTATGTTCATCCTTCAGCGGGAACACACGGGCTGCTCAACAAGTGCTTCCCGCGGCACTCAGTGTGTGTCCCACCCCCTGAGGTTCTTCCGAACGGTAGCCCCGGTAAGGATTTTTAGGGAAGTAAAAGTAGAGTGTCCCCCAACTCAAGTAGTCCCCCGAGAAGTGGTGTTTTGTGTCCAGGGGGTGTTCTCCCTCAGAAATGTTACCCTGGGGAGTGGGAGCTCAGCTCACCGGTTTGGGGGAGCTGAGGACGGGCCCGGCTGGAGGGCTCTCCTTTTAGTCCCAGCTGTGCTCCACAGGGACAGAAACTGGGTCAAAGGCTGCTCCAGAGGGCTGAAAATGGGACAAAGACTGGGGTTTGTACCTTGCTTTCTCTCTCTCCCCAGACAGACACAGGCTCGTGATGGAGGGTGAGTCACAGAGCACGTCACCAGCAAACAAACTCTAGTAACCTCCTGTGAGCTGCGTTTCACACTGCAAATGGGAAAGGTTTCCCAAAGCCAGCAGAACTCAGCCACTAACCTCTTACCGACAAGTACACTTCTCTCCTCCTCCTCACGACATCAGGGCTGTGATATGTCCCCAGGTGCACCTTGAAAGGTCACTCCAAACCAAGGTACAAAGTTACAGTGGGATAACAAAATATTTCTGTCACTTTTCACCTATCAGACCTGTTACTAAAATTTATTCTGACCAACACACACCCCAGACACACATTTAAATTGTAACTGCTGGAACTTTCAGAAGTTGTTTTAAATATCTGTGGGGACTCTGAGCAAAGCCACTGAGTGAAAAAGTCCAAAATTTATTTATTTTGTAATGTGTGTTCACACTATCATCCCATCACTCATCTTTCACGCTGCTTAATAAGAAAACTTGTAAAAATGAAACGAAAAAACTAAAAGCCTTATCATTGCTGAAATGCAATGGGTGAGAGCAGCAGGAATTTTCACACAAACTTGTCCCTGTCCTTAAGAAGTCGACTTTAACACAGTGCTGCTTAGAGATACTCTCGTCAGGCAGTGTGTGATCTGTGGTGCCCTCCTGCCGAAAATGCTGTGCCAGCTATTTGCAATGAAGTTGTGGGGCCAGCACTGGCTGAGTGGGCAAGTGTAAAAAAAAAAAAAAAAATCAAAACCCAATAAAATACTCAATACATAATGTACGAAAACATCCTAAAGTTCAACAACTTCTCATTGAAACTCTTTCATCCAATTAGTAAAAGCCTGACTCTGGGTGGTAGGATAATGAGGTTCCTTTAATAGAAAGAAAAGTGCAGCTAACCTTCAGAACAAGTTTGCTTTGCTTATTTTGCCCTTAAGAGGCTGTACAGAGGTGCCACCAGATTTTATTAGCAGCTCTTGGCAAATCTCTCAGGCCAAAGCAGCGCAGTGTGACAGGCACTGAGCTCCCTCCCTGCTCTCTGGGTTTTTCCCTAGCAGAGCTTTTTCACAGCCTTCCTTCCCCTTCTCTTTAGAGGCTGTTTACCTGCAGCTCGCCAAAGAACGAAGCGTCTGCTCCCATTACCCTCCTTCCCATTATTTACAAGCAACTGGGAGAAGGCACTGCCACCTCTGCTTCCTGCCACTCACGCCCATCAGCTGCTATTGTCTTTCCCACTCTAAATTGCTTCATTGTTTCATCAGCGGCATCGTTTACTCCGCTTGTCACCACGGTGCTTGTAATCCTGATTTTCTGGAGTGTTGTACATTAATCCTACGGCTGCGTTGCTCAATGATTGCCCAACCACAGCTGTTCCTGGGCGCTCCTGGCTGAATCACCGCGTGGTCGTTCCCATTGTTGACGTGGGAACCTTGGCCCTGATACCCAATTTCTTGCCTCAGCTTCACTGGCTTTCACCTTCCCAGCGCCAGGCAGCAACTTGACTTTAGCAGCACTGCTTGTTTCCCTCCTTTCTCTTTCTTTCTTTCTCTGGACAACGCTCTCAGGCACAAGGGGTGATTCTGGGGGGGTGTCCTGTGCAGGTCCAGGAGTTGGACTTGATGATCCTTGAGGGTCCCTTCCAACTCAGGACATTCTGTGATTCTTTGTTTCCTTCTCTTTATTTCTGTGCTGCATCCTGTTCCTTCCTGTCATTTTTGGCACTGCTGTGAAATAGATGTGACTAACGCTGCCTACCTTTAATTCTGTGTAACTAATTTATTTTCTATTTTAAGATTTTTTGTATCAGTCAGCCTAGGGAATGAACTGTCACTCTTTCTGATGCCCACGTTTATTGACCAGAATTATTAATCCCTTTAAAACTTCTATCTTAGCTTTAAAGTCAGTCACTTGACAGCCTCAATGCTTTCACGTATGTCAGCAGATCCCACAATTAACTGTTTAAAAGTGTGGTTTAGAATTTCCCAATGTGCAGGCGCAATGGGAACATCCTGATGGATAAATGAAGGAGCTCCCTCAAGTGGTGAACAATATTGTTACATGTTCCACTTCAATGTTTTCCTTTTAAAAACGTTAAGAACAGGACAGCAATGCCACATTTAGAATGTAAAGCAAGTTATAAATGGAGCATTGAATGAGCTTCCATTTTTGCATAACCAGAAATAATGGTGTGCACGTAAGACTGAGGCCAGAACTGTCAGGCGAGTGCTACAGTTAAAAAGGAAATAATTTAAGAAACTGTGGCGGACTTAAGCCTGATCTGATAATGCATGACTGAATTTTGGCAGGAAAGCAAAAAACTAGCTCCAGCAGATATCACATTGTTGAGGATGCCTGAAGTGTTTATAAATCATGAGGTTTGCTTTTTAAAAACTCCAGCTCAAGCTTTCACAGTTTCTGCTATCATCGTGTCAAGATTTTGTGCGTAAATACGCTTGCTCCTTTCCACTCTGTATGAGGCATAGAGTTTCCAGAATATTTGGTGTGAGAGACTCAGATCAAGCTTTGGAGAAAAGGCAGAAGCAGTTCCACTCACTTTCCGAGCCATGAAGCCGCTGGTTTTGCTGGCAGATGAGTCAGACAGAAATGCCCCCATCCCTCTCGGCAGGGGGCACTGGTAACCTTACTCGAACACCACATCGCTTTTTGCTACTGAACTGAAATCAGCCTTGAAAAAAAAAAAATAGTGAAGCCCTACTGCCAACCAGTGAGTTCCTGGCTTCCTCTCCCAGCTCAGAAATTCAAGTGATGAACTTCTTGCCACGACCAAGCAGGAAGTGCAACAGCCAATTAAACTGCTGCGATTCCATTGCTGAAAGGGAAACCTGCATTATTTTTTTGAGGAGTAATTAATTTTGCCTTTGCCTACCATGTTAGGTAATAGAATGAATCTTGCCAGCTGGGATGGTGTAACAGTTGGGGTTTTATTTGTTTAAGTTGAGGAGGTTATTTCTTCAGTATGTTTGAAAAGGAGGAGATCCTTCTAGTCTGGCTAAACATCAAACCATGAGAGGTATTGAACCTGTATAAATACTGCCTCACCCCACTGAGCCGAACGGTGTTTTCTGAAGCTGTTCTTTACCCTCTCTGACACATCATCTTTCTCTTTCTGCTGGGCTCGGAAACAACTTCACCTGGGTCCCAACCACATTATATAATATCATTGCTCTCCTTGTGACACCAGCTCAAACCAACCCCAGATTTATTCTGCAGCATACTCTGCTGCTTATTAAAAATGCATGAAAATATTGAACTGCCTCAATGAGAGGGTCTCTGAAGTTGGTTCAGCAGGAATATATGGAATTAAATGTGCAGTCAACCCTGGAATGGTGACTTCAGAGAGATGCATTCCAGAACAAACAAATCCAGTTACCAGTATTGACTCTCCTGCATATAATGGTTTTCTAAATATTTTTGTGGAAACACAGCACTGAACTTGGCCAGCATCTCCTTCCCACTCCGACAGTAGCAGTTGTACATGTTCCTTGTGACTCCACAGACTGCCAGCTGTGTTACGCACCTGGGGCCCTTCCTCGTGGAGGTAAGACACAGCAGGTGGAAGGGCACACATTTTATGCCTAATTGAATGATGCCTTACTACTCTTGTGGTAATCTCTGCCTCTCCCTGTTTCAAAAGTACATGTGTCCTTTCTCTTTTTCCTAAATAAATACAAACCAGATTGCTATTGCTCTCCCCACAGCTGCTGAGGTGGAGAAAACAGTGTACGCCAGTAGTTTCTACCAGTTCCTTGTCTCCTGTTTATTTGATACAGTACAAATGTTCTGACTGCTGATGCACATGGAAAAGAATTACTGTTTATGGAATGACAGATCCAGGATGATTCTGAAGACAGCTGTTTTCAGGTAATCATGCAGTTCTACCTGTTCTGTACTTTGCAAAGTGCAGGTTCTGGGGACTAATGACTTTCTGTGTGCAGTAATCAAGTGAGAAAGATGTGAGAAAAAAACCACTGAGGTGCTGTGGTGAGAACAGATCAGCCTCTTCGGAGGAGTATGAGATCTTTGGGGTCATCAAGGAGAGATCTTGCAGAGAAATGTCATGTGGGGCATGTGGGGAACACCATGGAAAAGTCCAAGAACATTGAAATGGCAGTTAGAATCATAATGCCAAAAGTGATTGATGGAAGACCCCAAAAAGTATGAGGACAAGAGGAAAAATAATCCCCATCAAAACCAGGATATATTTCTCAGAGGAGAACAAGTATCTCCATTAAGCCACAAAAGATTGACTCTCTGCTGTAAACTAAGAAAGAAAACAGGTTCTTACTCTCATTGTCAGACATTTCCTCTTTTCCACCTTGTTTTAATCTCTGCAAAAATAGATGACATGTACCAAAAGCCATCCCAAGCAGGAGACATTTCTAAATCTGCCCAGCCAGCTCTTTGGCTGTCTCCATGGCAATGAGGCAGCACATCCTGCTGCTTTCCCTTCTGTGAGCACCTTTCCCAAATTTGACATGGACTGACAACGCCGTGCCTTTGTAGCTCCCCTGCCAAAAACTTCCCTTTTCTCTGCTCAAAGCCAGTCCCATCTGTTCTTTCCTGCTTCTCCTTGATTTTGGAAACACCTGGCCCGAGGGGGAATCTGTGCATTGCTTCTCTACTGCAGTGATTCAGGCCAAGGAGGGACTGCTGCTGGTTGTACAAGTGGAGGGACTGGAGAGGGCAGTGCTTTCCTCTTTGGGAAGAAGTTTTGGATGATGGTAAGGGAGAACACTGCAGGGGCCAGGAGCATAAACAAAGCAGAAAGAAAGAAAATCCAGAGTTCTGTCTAGTCTCCCAAAGGAATCACACTGAAACTTGGCACCACTGGCCATAGCAACAAATAGAGCAGTAAAGAATGTACAGACTTGGTACAATGCAGTGCTTATTGAAGGAGATGACAAACGTGAAGGAACACTTCCAAACCTCTGAATTCAGATAGATCTGTGTCACAGCTGAGTCTCTGGCAGCTCTCGACAGCATTTCACTGAAAGAGGAGAAAATAGAAATCAGAGTTACAAAGTTGAAAGAGGCATTTTTGCTATCAGCTGAGGACTTGCAGAAATGGGAGGTTCTAATGGAACTACACTGGGAGGTGAAGCAATCAGCAGGGTTTGCTGCAGTTGATCTGCCTTGGGCTGAGTTGATGTGGTTACAAAAACATCTTTGTGCTCAGCACTATTCCGTTGTTGGCCTAGTGCCTTGAGGCTTACATGCTTTGGAAATATGGATGAGGAGATGAAAACTTGAGCTTGTTTAAAGGATTTAAATCTGAAGATGGCAGGCCCAGGAGAGGGATTCTGAGTTCAGGCATGTAGGTCATGCAAGAGAGGTCTTGTCTTCACCAGCAAGTTAATGTGAGATACAGTAAAAGTGTTGCTGCTATTTCAACCCTTGCCCACACAAAAAAATCCCTCACTGCAAAAAGTGGCTGGAGAAACATAAATTGACGAAGCAACCAGAGAACAAGGTAAACCTTGAGTGAATTCACTTCATCCTTTACCTCTGCTGTTTCTCTTCAATAGGGACCCACGCTAGGGACCACCATCAAAACATCCAGCAGTGCTCACTCTCCACAGTTTTTCCACTTGTGCTTTCCTTAGCGGCTGCTGACTGATTTCTGTTTGGGAGCTTATTCCCCCAGGTGCAAAAGGCTTCCAGTGCCCCCAATACCCATCAGGCATCTTCAGCATGCAAGCCTTGGGTTTATTATTTTGCAACTTTGTCTAGCAAGACCTCAGTTTCCTGTTGCCTGCTGATCAGACACCACGTTAGGGAAGAATCTCTGGCATGATGCTACTGTAGTCTATGATTTTCAGAGGAAGGATCCAGGCTGAAAGCTTTCTTGGTGACATTCCAAGTGAGCTGTCATGAGAAGAGAATCCAACACCCAAGACCTCAGTGCTGAGGGAAAATCAGAGGGTTTCATCTGCTCAGAGGAAAAGAGTAGAACTATAAATGCTAACTCAGTAACTCCCCAGGAATGAGCATGTGCCATGCTGAGACTGAATGCATCATTAGCAATTCCCTGGGGCCGGATGTCTATTTCAGACTGCACAAGATAACAGCTCCAGGGAACGTACAACCAGAGGATGCTGATAATTTCACAGTTTCTACTTCCCTGTGAGGCAGAAAATAGAAGTGCTCTGAAGCTCTTTCCCAGGAACACAGAAGTTTTCCAAAGCTATCAAAAGCAGAGGAGGATAGGTGTGTTCTCTGCAATCTGGGAGAAAGGGAAACAGAATAATCTGCTGCCGTGGCTGCTAAAGGAGGCTCTTGGTTGATCAGCAAGCCGTATGGACTGAAGCTATGGAACCTGTCCCTTGCAGAAAAGATTTTGGGGAGACATGTGGCATTGGCTCAGGTAGATGGAAATCTCAGAAGCACATAGGGTCCACAGTGGATTCACACCACACCAGTGCCTCCCCTCACAGCACAGATTAAAATGCTCCTAGTGCCTCCACCCTTTATCACAGGCAACCCATGGGAAAAGCTTCCAGGACAGATGACTCAAGGTAATTTGGTAGTGTGACTGCATCCTCGGAAAGAGCAGACGAAAAGGGAAAGGCAGACAGCCAGGCGGTCTCTAGCATGCTGAGGTCAAATTCCCCTTTCTGTCGCTCTCGGCTCCGGGAGAGTTGAGGACGACAGAGAGGTAGCAGACACACTCACGTGTCTGCTGGCAGAGATGGGCGAGGCACCAGGCAGACTGACACACACGCTCGTGTGAGCACAACCACGTAATCTCTGCCATCAGAAAGATGATGCCCGGGTTTCGCTCCTGAATGGCTCGACTTCTCTGCATAGTTCGGATTGCACAGTACATGCCTCGGCTGCATGAGATGTGCTGTTGGCTCTGGGGAGGCATTATTTCAGGTTGGCTGCAGCTGGGAGTATGTAACATGACTTCAGGCCTCATTAGATGCACACTTGATGAGTTTTCTGCACCAACATAAAGGGAAGAAAGGTTTTCTTAACAAAACAAGGCTTACACAGTTGTCCTGTGTGTGCGAGGAAGGGAGTGTCTGTCTCTCTGCCCCAGCTGTCTTTTTTCTCCCAGTAACTTTTGAACCTCTTGGCCAGTTTTATGCAAATTGGATGGAGAGAAGAAGGTTCAAGAAATACTCGGTTCCAATGGCTTTTGTGAAAAATTCAGCCTAGTTAGAGGACAGAGTCTTAATTAATGCCCCAAATGGAGGAAACTTTTTTTTAAATAAGAATTTAAGTTGGCAGTCATCGCTAGTCCAGTCTCCTGCTGAAAGCACAGCCAGCTTCAAAGTCAGATGAGGCTGCTCAGGACCTCGTTTTGAAAGCCTCTGAGGTGTCAGGAATCTACTCTGAACCTCAGCTGCACCGAACAAACATACTGAGTGCAACACCTTCGGCTCTGCCGATCACAGAATCCATTTCCCCCTCTTTTACAGGAGGTTTAGAAGCGGCAGCCCATGGTAAAGCCTGTGACAATCCCCACACTAGGGAGTCCATAAGGCTCTGCTTATGTTAAATACATTTAACCAGGAGCTAGTTACTTTATTTTGGCATTCTGTGGTACTTAATGATTCCGAGTACAAAGGTCAGACTCAGAGACACAAGGCTTTGTGTATCCCATTGTTTGATTTACCAGAAGCTACAAGGGAAGGAGTGCTGCTCTGTATGAGTGGGAACTACAAGCTACACATCCAGCCTGACAAGCTAATGAGAACAAGTCATTCATTAACAGGAGACTTGCTGCTAGGCAAACACACACAGCTGGTATGGGAGAAGAATTTGGACGTGAAATGAGACAGTGTAGTTGGGTTTTTTGTAAGACATTTCCTATTTCAGCAAGTTTACAGTCTAAATAAAGACCACACAGAACACATTAAGAGCCTGATCAGAGGAAGATTTGGGCTTATGTCTTTTCTGAAAGGTTTGGTAATGAGCAGAGAGGCAGAATTTGCAAAGAGAATGGAAATATTTGCATGTTTAACAGAAGGAGCAAGTTTTACATTTAAGCGAGATTTGATTACAAATGTATATGCTGCTCTCTTGAGTACCAGTCTATTCTGTACACATGCACACAAATGCATTCACAGAAACATCTTACAAAACTCTGGTGCTTTCTCCTGCTTCAGTTGTACTATTACATTTTTTTTTAGTTTCACACTAGTAAGCATTTTTTACAGGATTAACATTGCAGTTGGAAACTGCAAAGCATGGCTATTTAATAATTGTGTGAGGAAGGAACACAGTGTCGTTGGAAAGATAAAGTAAGCATTTAGAACTCTTGCATAATCAAATAAAAAAGCCTGTCAAGGGAGAATCTCTCCAGACTTCGTGGAATGAAACAATAACAACATTTTAGAACAAACTCTGGCTTTTAAAGTGATTTAACTGTTTAGGAACGTTGCATAGAGCATGACACCATCCATGGCCGGGGATCCACAAGTGGTCCAGAGCAGGGCTGGATCCCTACCATCCTAAACTTGTAACACAGAGCAGCAATCCTGCAAGAAGCTGTATCCTCAGGCTTCCTTGTGAGATCAAAGATTATATTCAGAAGTGTGTACAACTGAAAACAATACTAGGAGTGCAGTCACTGTGGGATTCATTATTGTAACACAGGCATCTTCTGAAGACATGGTTTTCAGCACAGTTCAGAAAAGAGAAGTGAAGGTGCTGGGGAAGATGGAGGGGAAGGAGATATTAGGGGAGAAACAAGAAGCAAAGGACATGGAGAGGAGGCACTGCTGATTCCAGACTCTAGTGATCTTTTCCAGCCTAAATAGCTCTATGATTCTAATTCCATCTTATTTTAGCTTCACATCTTGTTTTTAATGTAGCTTTATTTTGTTTTGGACTATCAGAGAGGTTATGCTAATTCACACACAGCACAGCAGTCACCAGAGGAATCTAGGCTGGGACGAGGCTGCTCTCGGAGGCACTGGTGGAGGAACTGCAGTACAGCGTTGTGCTCTGCAGCATTTGCTATCACTTAACTAAATGTCAGCTCTCTGGATACAAACCTCTCAGGGAGAGGAAACAGAAAACACATGAAGGAAACCTTCCATCTGCAAATTGAGAGAACCCCCTCGCAGTCCAATGAGCTACTAGGATTTTAAATTAGGAGTCATAAAAATTAGGCTTCAAAACATAAATTAAGGCAACCCTGGAACTCTGGTGGCAAAACATTCCTATTGATCCACCTGCAGCTGAATGCCTAAAAGCCTGAATCATCACCAGCACTGTCGAGGGACCTCATATTACCTCAGCAAATGTACTTTATCAGTGATCATTGTGCAAGCCTAGTACTAATTTGCAATTCCCAGCAGATGCAGAGACTTGTCATCATTTTTGTTTGGTAGAGGCAACATTTTCCACAGAAAAAGGCAAACAAACAAAATTCTTAATGTTCTTATTAGCATACTCTTCTACAGCCTTTGGTGCCTGGAACAGATGCTTGGGAAGGGTGGTGCAGCTGTAGTCCTTAAAAAAATATATTGGGCAGGAAAGAAATTCCTGAAGAAGTCCTATAATCTCCTTAATTCCATCTCTCCCCACCTCTGGCTTCACTCTGCTGGAGGCTGTGCAAGGTCATGTGTTGTACCCTGATGGGTACAGCTCCTGCAGAACCTCAGCACAGTTAATGTGCTGCTGCTGGCAGCTGACAGATACATGCACAAGCTACACAGCTCCGATCCGTGAGGGTGCTTAGTTACACAGCATACCTAACCCCAAAACACGGGCCCAAATAGAAGAAGAATGGGGATGCCTGAGATGCTGTGGTGAGCTGGCTGTCTCTACACACTCATCTTTTCCACTACAACACTGTGTGCCCAGTCCCTTTTCTCTCTATGCATGGAGCCCTTCGGTTGCCGGCTCTCCTGGCCAGTGTCAGTGTTTAGACCTGTGGCAGAGTCAGAAGAGTGGTTTGAACGAGGGCAATGCTGAAACAGCAGAAAAGACAGGACAAAAGGCTACTTGCACAGAGGAGAAGGGTGATTTGGGTGGTGGGATGCAACATCTGCGGGAGTGTGTACGTGTAGTTTTTATTTTATCTGTGGTGGAAGAAAGAAGAGTTATTGACAGAGGAAATTTCATCTGCCAAGGGTGAACCCTTCGGTGCTGTTGGGCAAAAACTGTTACTTCCCCAGAAAGCTCTTACCTTCATAGGCTGTCACTGAACAGGCATGAGAGCACCCCAAGCTATCCTGCACGCACGGTACATAAATTCTAATTTAAATCATAGCAATGATTCAAAATAACTTTTTAAGACGACACTGAAACACTAGCTATTGTGCCATGACAGATCTGTGCAGACGTTTTAAGAGCTGTCAGTCAGAGACGAAAGGGTGAGCACTGGAACGTGTTACACCAAGAAACGACGTCCTCCTCTGAGACAGCTCAGCACTTACAAGCTTTCAACATTTACTGCACAGTACCCAACCTTGTGTCACAAAGACGCCTTAAATCTTTCTTTTTTGATTTAAAGCCTTTCCCCAGGACCCCTGGGTGGCTGAACCCCAGAAACCAGGTGGCTGCCTGGTATCAGGCAGGTGCAGCCTGGAGTGGTAGAGGGACACAGAGCAGCACTGCCCTGGGCCATGTGATGAGCAGTACCCATTGCCTTGCAGACATCCCAGGGGAGCTACAGCTGTCCTGAGCTCCACAACTTGTTCTGGCACTGCAGTAAAGGCACAAAAATCCCAACATTCACACAGGTATCCCTCCAAATGCCTCAATCAGGCCTCTGCTGTTCTCCACACTTAGCAAGTACCTTAGCTAATACATCTGTGTCCTAAATATCAGATAAATATTTCACAAAATCTGTTTCTCTGTATAGCTATATATAGGTATACAGAAGGCATATGATCTGAAACAAGAGCAAAGATTCCTGCTAGAATTAATTTTTAAGCTGCCACTAGCGTACTGCTAGCTAATTTTTCCTAAGTTACAAATGGAAACTGCCCAGTTAACTCAACACTCAGGCTCAGGAGTCTATAGTTTGTCCACAGGCTCCTGCTGGCACAGAACCCACACTTCAGGCAGATGACAGTGAGACTGTCGTGCACAGTATGACATAAGACTGCTCAGACAGCAATTTTTTGAGTGTGTGATTTTTGGAGCACGCTGGGGATGAGGAGCAAATGCATTGCCAGTGCTTATAAGAAGCTTCAAGAAATGGATATACCATTAATATTTAAAAGTCAGTTCAGAAGTGTTTCTAGAAATACCACGTTTCTTGTCAGGCACATGACTGTAACCTCAGTGCTGCCTAAGTTCCTTGGTCCTTTTTATCCCTTACTTGGACAGCTCATGAACAGCAGATTGACTGGAAACCCAAAATTGCCAGGACAGCAACTGTTACTGATGCCTCATTAACACACGGTACCAGACCTCTTCACCAGAAATTACCCTTGAAAAACAACCTGTTCCTGGTGCTTCATGAGGCTGATAACATCACAGCTGATAAAAATAGATAGCATTGGTGCAGGTTCTACCTCTTGGCTTTGCATGGCTAATGACCGTGACACTCTGTGAAGTAAATACTTATTAGCTTCCATTTTAACAGTAAGGAACTGTTAAAGGCTCAGAGCACAGTGTCCTTTTCAGTTTGGGGAGCTTCTTGTTTATATCCCCACTGCTGTTCTATCAGGGACTCTAGAAGAGCTGTCACCAACAGGGCATCCCCTGTTTATATGACACCATAGAAACGATGTTGCTGAGGGGACCAAGTGGGGCACAGTCTGAGGGTCTGGCTTGTGTCGCACACAATAAGCAATGGCTGGGGCTCTGGGTTTGAAGCTTTTTTTACCAGGTATAGCATGATCTTAAAAAGCTATTACAAAACAGCAAAAGCCCCATGCTGCTGCCCTCTTCTCCTTGAAACAGGCCTTCTTAGAAAGCCCCTGCCTGACCCCAGCCCCAGGAAAGATGATTTTGTGTGTCAGACAAGTTTCCTGCAGTTGGACTATAATGTAACCCACAGCGAGCTGTTCTACACGCAGAAGGTGCTGGGAGAGAAAACGAGAGATTTCATGAGATCTGAGGAATAAGAACAGTGTTTAAACCCAGTTCTCCTTGGTGCACTTGCATATAATGGTCTCCCGACACTGGCATCTTCTTTTAAAATACTAATGGCCTTCCTCTGGATAGCTCTTCATGATCAGCAAGTAAAAGGCATTAGGAAAGAAAAGTAGTATTTCTGTTGATTTTTAAAGAGTGCCTCTATGTTACGTGGTAACTGCAAATGGCACGAGGGAGTTCTGTGTTTGTTGTCTCTACAGTCTCCAGAGAACATTTATTTTGTTTACGAGGCAAACCATTTATAAATGCCAAATCCTGCAAATTCTAGCTGGAACGAGACCAGGAAATAGCTCCACTGCAGAGTTTACCATGGGCTGGTTCTGCCCGAGACTGTCCATTCTGCAGGAACACCCTCTGCTCACATCCACATAACCATGTCCATACAAGGTCCCAGGCTTGGCACCAAGTACCCCATGCTGCACCCTGGATCTTCCCAGCACTATTTTAAGAGCTGTTTTGTTGTGTGTTATTAGCAGGTCTGTTCGTAATTCCTGATCTCCCCAAGGTTCTCAGTCCATTAATTCAGTGAGTTAAGGCATTTCTGGCTCCACGTGCTCCTCATTCCGATTTACTCCATCCAGCCTGTGTCAGAGTACACATCAGCCCAGTGGGATGAGCCACCCCTATTTTAGGCAGAATTATTATTGCAGCAGGGCGCAGTCTGAGTACGTGCAGCAGTATGGACAGCACCTTGTGACCCTAGGAAGGTAGAACATGAGCTTAGAATTCCTGTCACTGAGAGCTGGCTTTCACAAAGCTCTGAGAGGGATGTCTCCTCACCTTCCCACCATAGGACAGCGACACAGGGGTTGGAAGCTGGTTGGCTCTGAGTGTTACCAAGGCAATTTGTCACTGTCACGTCAGTTCTCAGTGGTAAAGGCATCTGAGGGGAGTGGCTCATCCAGGATGAAGGAACATTACCAAGACGTTGCTGAAATAGTTGCTAGCATGGAGAGACAAATACTCCCAACTGCCCAGGCCCTCTAAACTGTGACAAGCACTGTTATCTTTCGGGACCAACCTCCTGCCTTCTGCTTTGAATTGGAGCTCCTCATGCTAATATTACAGAAGGTGAAAGGAGATGGTTTTCTAATTAGTTACAGAATTGAGTGTATGTTCAACCACCCAACAACAAGATGCTGCTGCCAACCACTCCCGGTGTTATTCACACAGCAGTGCTTTCTGCCTCCTCCATGCCCTTGGCCAGGACAACAGGTCCTAGCAGGACCTCCAAGGAGTCAACCTGGAGCCTGGTAACCCATGGAGATCACAGAATCAGATGGGAAGAGACCTCCGAGATGATCAATTTCAACCTATGACCTGAGACCACCATGTCAGCCGGACCATGGTGAGTGCCACATCCAGTCTTTCTTTAAACACCTCCAGACCGTGACTCCACCACCTCCCTGGGCAGTCCATTCCAATGTCTAATCATCCTTTCTGTGAAGAAATTCATCCGAATGTCCAACCTAACCTTCCCCTGGCACAGCTTTAAGACTGTGTCTTCTCTCCCTGTCCCTGGTTGCTGGGGAGGAGAGGCTGACCCTCACCTGGCTAACGAGAACCTCCTTGTGCACGGCTTGGCACAAGCCCACTGCCCTCCCTTCTGCAGCCGGGCACACGGCCCTGGCTTCACCTTCACGCCTGCTCAGGTTTGCGGGCAAACCAGTCCAGCTGTAGCCTACAGGGAGAGTATTGCTTGGGCTGGGGTAGCCTTGAGGCCACGGCCAAGGCCATTGCTTGAGAGAGTTCAGGAAGTATTTGGGCAACAGTCTCAGGCATACAGTGGGGTTCTTGGGGCTGTCCTGTGCAGGGCTGAGAGATGGACTCGATGAGTCCCTTCCAACTCAGGATATTCTGTGATTCTCCTGGGCTTGCCGCTCGTGGCCAAGATGGGAGACCGCTCCTGGGGTGTGATCTGGCGAGTCACCCGGCTGGGCTCTTGCCCCTCAGCCCATGTGCATGTGCATTCCCTCGGGTGCCCACTGGTGTGCCCACACGTGGCAGTGCCCACACGTGGCAGTGCCAAGAGGATGGTGCCAGACTCTTTTCAGTGGTGCTCAGAGACAGGAGGAGGAGCAGTGGCCATAAACTAAAACACAAGAAATTCCGCCTCAGCATGAGTAATAACTTCTTCACGTTGNCCCAGCACGGTGAGCGGCCGGCGTGAGGGGAAAGGGGCGCGATCGGCCTTCCTCCCCTCCCTCTTTTGTTGTGGTGGGTATACTGGGGGAGGGGAGAGGCAGGCGGGAGGAGCGGGGCGGCCACGTCCCGGGGGATGCTCGCCNCTCTTTGGAGACGTTCCAAACCCGCTCCTGTCACCTGCTCCAGGTGATCCTGCCTTGGGCTTGGGTGATCCACACAGGTCCCTTCCGACCCGAACAACTCCGGGATTCTGCGTGCCCCAGCAGGGCGGTCTGGGCTGGGGGGGCGGCCCCCCTCCTTCTNTTCGGAGGAGATTTCCGCCCCCCGCCCGCTGGAGTTGGGGATCGGGACTGCCCGCCAGCAACAGCGGGAGGGAGGTGGCACCGCCGGGGATCAGGACTTGCGGGGTTCGGTCACTGTCACCGCGGCGATTCCGAGCTCTGGTTTTGTTTACAAAGGTAAAGGTAACATGTGCCTTGTCTGACTGTTTGCCGAGGCGTTTGTGACTTGCCGTTCTAGGTCTGTGAGACTCTGTGTAGCTCCTGACAGAGCAAACAATTTCGTTTTGACGGGAGTATTAGAGCTGCCATCTGATTCTCAGCTGAAGTTTTTGCCTGTCCACTTCTATTCTTATTGCTGTAAACCGATACCGGAAATGTTTCATGTACACGTTTCTGTAACCTCTCTTAGAAGGACCCCCTGCAACTTCAAATCTCCGTTTGTAACCACGTTTCTTTTGTTGTTGTGATACCTATTTGTGCATTATGTTAAGATGTTGCCAGGTTTTGGAAGGTAAAATCAACTGAAACGTGTCTGCCTTGACAAGCATGTTGAGAGTAGATGTGCTGATGCATCTCAAATCCTAAAGATCTGAATCAGCTCTGGAGAGCTTGGCTGGCTTGGCTTTAAGTGGAGAGAGAGATGTCAGTGTTTATAAAGCAAGGCTGCTTCTGACAATACACGTTTTCTTTTGCTCAATAGAATGAGCTCAGGCAAAAAGATGAGGGAACGTGCAACCAGCAGTCTAAAAGTAAATATCATCTGCTGTGACGGCTGATATGTAAGTATCTATCAAAACAAGAGTGCAGCACTAAATCTGGTTCTTAAAAACCTCGGTATTGTCACAGCTTTTGAGTTTGGGGGGGCTTTGAAACCAAAACAGAACACGCTTGCTGAGTGCCTGACCCAAAATGAAAACTAAGGGTTATTTTATTGCAACTTCATGTTTTACTCTGTATTTTTGTGCGTTAAAAGGCACTTTGGCTGAAACATTCCTGTCACAGACTGCACATGCACAGTGTTAAGGAGATCTCAGGAGCTATGCACATACCCCACTTCTTTCAGTGGGGTGTGTCTAAGTCTTTAGTAGCAGAGCAAGAATGCTGTAGAGACGGCTATGTACACTCCTGCTAATGTCAAACTGTTTTCATGTTTTGGTACCAAGATGACTCTTTGGTTCCTGCTCTTACAAGGCGGGGACAGCAAGGAGATTTGTGGGAAGTGCAGTACAGCATGTGAGGACGGTAGTGACTTCGCAGTAACACGGCTGACCCTGACTCAAGTGCTTCTTTCCGTTATTGCTGCATGTTTTGGTAGTAATTTAGTTCAGCATCCTGAACAAATCCTTCTAGCTCCTCCCCCCACCCTACTAAATTTCAAAGTAGAAGGTAGGGAGAATTATTTACATGTAGTGGCAGGGAAATGGAGAGGAAAAGCTTTCTGAAGCATGCATGCACACCGAGAAGAGAAATTATGTGCTCTGCCAGCCCTTCTGCTCTGTCTTCCTTAGAACTAGAAACAAGAATGAGCCTGGAAGGCCAACGCACTGAATAACA
The DNA here is from genome assembly GCA_013398015.1 of Oreocharis arfaki. Lineage (NCBI taxonomy): Eukaryota > Metazoa > Chordata > Aves > Passeriformes > Paramythiidae > Oreocharis > Oreocharis arfaki. Next base: position 255,810 of record VZRR01011050.1, read on the forward strand.
CTGTTCAGTGCCACATAAAAAGAACGTTGCTCTGGGATAAGAGTGATGGTATCTTTCAGAATAATTTCTCTCCTATTTATATTGCTTAGGTTATCTGCTTCAGTGGTAAGGTAATGGATGTAGCTTTACTTAGGGTCTTGTTATTTTCTTTGCAGACTGTAAAGGAAGGCGTGTCTTTAAAACAAGATACAGCTTTTTATTCTGTTAGATTATGTAGAAGGGGTGGGACTTTATGGCAACCCAGTTTTTGAGAGTTTCAGAGCAGGCTTCAAGCTCCTCTTCCATCCTGGTGAATGCCTCAGCTGTGTTAAACTGTTCCACAATTCCATTCACATTTTACTAGGAATAAGTGAACAACTCAGTATTAATAATCTGTAGCAAATGCTAGTAACAGCTGGGTACCTTTTTAAATACTGGTCTTGGGCGAAAACTAAAATGTGTGTAGTGTTCCTGAATCTGGAATTCACTTCCTTGATCAGAGAAACTGTTTCCTGTGATCCTGACTCTCCTTGTCCAAGGGAATTTTTTACCATCAACTTGTATTCTTATTTTTCATTTAATGACCTTGCTCTCCTGTTTACTTAGCCAGCAGCAAGCCAGGTTTTCTTTAAGTGAGTCATATGCTTCTGCTGCTGAGATGCTCTGGTTGCTGGTGGTATTACTCGATCCACATTCCTCTTTTCTGGTAATTTCTTTCTGAACTCGACCTTCCATCCTGTTCCTGGGACAGTCTATATTCACAGTGTATGGAAAGTGATGGCAAAAGCACAGGACTGTGGGCTAGCACTCTTGGACCAGCAGCTAAACCAGCCAGTCACAGGATGAGACTGGATTATCTCCCTTCCTTGGCTTTCCTTGATGCAGTCATGGATGTGAAGAAGATAACCTGCTGACTGTGTGAGAGCCTTGCAGGTATAAATCCCTGCCTCATGTTGGCAGCTTTCCTGCCACGCTGTGCCAGCAGCAAACCTTGCAGAGTACTTGTGCCAAAGTTAATTCTGAGGGGTTGCTTCTTCTGGATTGTTTATGAAAAGGGTGGAAATACACAAGGTTTTCAGCCTCAGACCCATTTTGCTACAGGATTTTGAAGAGCAGTTTGACTCAAATCAATGAAGTGTAAAACCCTTTTCACTAAGCTACCAGAAATCCCAGACAAATGTTTTCACCCAGCTAACTTGAACCATAGATGTCCTCGAAAAATCAGGAGATTGAGTAGAGCCAGTTTGTCCCATGCTTGTTTGCTATGTTACAGTTTGTTGCAGAAGCTCTACAGGAGAAGCACGACGTCAGGATGTGCTTTTGGAACAAGCAAGGAATTTGAAGATGTTTTCTGTTTTATGGAAAGAACAAGGAGATCTGTATTGTGGCACCCCACTATTCCATCATGAGAACAGACACCTGGAGTGCCAGGGCTTTCAGCTCACTGTGGTATTGAGTTCTGTGAGCACTGCTGTGACGTTGAGCAGAAAAGTCCACAGCAAGCTGACACGCTGGTGTGATCCGTTCGTTGTGGAGCGGAGTTCTCCAGGGTGCAGGAAGATAATAATGGAATTTGCAGTCTTCTGCAGTTAGCCCTTCGAAACGCCCCTTTGAGAGCCTCCCTGGCACGTAGTCAGTGACTTGTAAAAGCGGGTGATGGATCATAAGCATGCTGGTTGCTGTTAGTGTAGCAGAAAGGACGAGTGTGGGCACAAGGATTGTTCAAACACCGGTGTTCCCACGCGCGCTCCGTCGGGATTCACGAGCACCGCGGGGACAGCAGCTTGAGAGGGAAGAGCTGCAGTGAGCAGTAGTCACAATTGAATTCTTACAGATCAGTGCAACCAGAAAAGGCAAGAAGTACTTGGTGCCATTCCAGGATGAGCTTTCCCTTCCAGAGGAGGAACGGGGGAGAGAAGAGGGAAGTGGCTTATCTCCTTATCCTTTCAGAGATTTGTTTGAGGAAAGGGGCACAAGCTACAACAACCAACAACTTCCAAGTTACACGGACTCTGCTCGGCTCCTCGTATGACCTTTGACCCGTGGCACTCCTAATTTTCTTTCAGAAGAGCACTGATAACAGCCTGCTGTACCAAGATACTCTTTGGAATGGTGTTAGCATGCTTTTCATCTCCAAAAAGACTTGCTGAGTGTTGTGGAGCACATACTGCAGGAAAATCAGATTATTTAAATCCTGGCTGGGAAGCCTTTGCAATACCTGTTTGCGATACCGCTACAGTTGCCTTGGTGATATATTTTGGGGTAGTGGAAGGCTCTGCCACACTTGAGCTTTTGATCCAGCAGGCACAGGACATTTGTTCCCTGTTTTGTTTTCTAGAGGAGGAGTTTAGCAACCTTTTACTATGTGCATCAAGGTCAGGCAAGATAAGCCTATACTTTTAAAAATAAAATTATCATTAAAGCTCCCCTAAGGCAGTCAGAGTGCTCTGACACATGATAAAAACATTCTAAAATAGGAAGAAGCATAAATAACACTGCCCCTTTGAAATTCAGTGACACTGAAGGGCTGGATGCAGGAAAATGGAAAGAAGGAGAGAAAATAGGGTCAGTTTAACAACTGCACTTTGTGAGCTGCCTAAAATGTTCTTTATTTTGCATCCCAGTGAAATGCAGCAAGCTCGGGCCAGAGCTACTTGCCCACAGACTTTCCTGTCAGTAAATGCCCCGTGCAGATGGAATATAATCACTGTATTCAATGCCTGGCTTTTTGTACTGTAAATCAGAAATCTTGTGGGACCACAATGTATAAATAACTCTTAACTAATTATTTGGGGAATAAAGGATGGTTCAGCTGAGTGTCTAGAGGAACATCCTGTGTAGAACATGAATTTATAGGCGTGTTCTCTATTGCATCTTTCTCCATGATATCTAAATTATTCCTGCAGATCCACTGCATTAAATATTGATTTTTATACCTTGTGTTAAGCTGGGAATTTGCATAATGAATTTTGCAAATGAGAGGAAACTACCAGCTCAATGGAAGGGACAGTATAATACCGACTACTGATCTAATTCTTTTCACATAGACAGGGAACATAGTCTGAGGAAGGTAAGACTGAAATGAAGTTACTTCAAAAGGTTTTACTCAGAACCAACTTAAAAATCAAATTTCAAAGCCCAGACGTATCTCCAGCTTCTCAGTTCTCCCCATGTAGCAGATGGTGTGGTACAAGTTGTTCTAGCAATATTTCACAAACTTGCTATTGCTTGCAAGTGTAATGTTTTGCAAAAAAAAAAAATTGTGGGATTTTTTTTGGAATTAAGGACACGGCCAAGTGAACAAATCGTTGGGAAATGAATGTGGACACACAGGCAAATTGTTACAAGTGGCTTAAACCATCTTTTTTTATTCTAGCAGGATCACCAGCTCACATAATTAGAGTGGGGAGAGTTGGACTATCTCCTGGAGATGCTCTAGCAGGGTTGGCTTCAGGAATATTTTATGGCTGGTAGTGATTACAGATTCTGGGACAGTAAGCTTGAAACCATGTTTTCTCTGTTGTTCGGGAGGAGTGCCCTGCTCGGTGGCCCACTTCAGCGTGTATCATGTTTGTTTGTTCCTGAAGCAGGCCGGTCCTTGCTGAAGTCAAACTGTGCTTTTTAGGTCTTTGTTTTACAGCTAAAGCCAGACGATCGCTAGCATGATTTATTCTAGCTCATTTCTCTTAGTTGTCACAACTAAATGTTTCCAGGATACTTACTATCCATAAACTGCCTTCTAAGTACTGCTGACAGCTGGCTAATTTACACTCGTAAGAAACTATCAAAACCCAACTAATACAAGAAACAGCAGTTTGCACTTACTCCAGCGCGGATGTGTGCGGAAGGTGTTAAAAGTAATCCAGTTGGGTTTTGTATGGTGACTTGCAGAGCTCGATTGCACCTGGTTGTATTTCAGAGAGCCAGGGCTGGATGACCACAGACCAGACCCTCACGTGCATTCTGTTTCCAGCCTGATGTCCCAAATCCCTGCTTGCCAAACCGTTAGCAGTGCTTTCAGCAGCGTGTAATTACGAGTGACGCAAGGCTTGTCGTGCGGATGGCCCCAGGACTGGCTTTGCAGGTGATTCTGCAATGTAGGCGCAGAGTTTCCTTCTCAGCAGCATTCAGAGCAGTATTTACTGGTAAAGAAGGATTTCTCGTAGTTGTTTGGGCCACTAGCAGCCTCTTTGCGTCCACGCAGCAGGAAAGAAAAGCTTGTGCTGCAGGGTAATAGCATTGGCTTGCTGGGTCTGAGGTCATGGTTTTCTCACCGTTACTGCATCATCCTTCACATTTCTCTGGCTTTGTGGTTATGAAATACTTTATTTTAAAGGCTGATCTTGGTATTACCCATAGAGATTATTCTCTCTAGAATAAGCGACACTTACAAAACCATTGAGGCTTCCTGTCGGTAACGCTGTAAAACCACAACAACAAAGCTTAGTTATGTTACCCGTATCTGCTTAGGAAGTTGCCTGTGCTTTGTGGGCTCTCTGTAAAGGCATGTGCATCTCCCAGCACGATTGCTTGTCTGCAGCTGGGTATAAATGAACTTCTTGATTGGTGGCTTTTAGTACCATCTAATTCAGCAGTGGAATTTAAAAAACCAGCCTTAAAATATCTTTGCGTTTTTTGAGGGGGTGACAAAGGTGTACAAAAAGTACTTCACTAAAAAATAAATTAGTGTTATTTCAATTTTTTGGTGCTCTGTAGAGGTCAGTTAAACATACTTCTCTTAAGACTGACCTTTTCAAGAAATTCCTTTCCTCTTCTTCTATCCTTCCTACGCAAACATTGTCATTACGATCTTAATATTGCTAAAATACTTCAATTAAAAATAACTACATGTATTTATAAACTTGGAGCTTCACTTACATTAATTTCAAAGTTTTCTGTAACAATAGTGATGTAAGAATTGGAACTACAGTTAAGTAAGAAAAGTAGCTCTTTAATGAAGGAACACTCATTTTTCTATAGGACGACGTGCCTCATCCTTTAATTTACAATGCTGTTGGGTTGGATTTTGGTCTCTTTCCTGGTTTTTTTGGTGTTTTCTTGTTTTGATTATACTCTCTTGAACTGAGACAGAAGTAGCTTCTTGTTAAAAGCTATATATGGCAAAGGCATAGGAACCGTCTCTTACTGCTTTTGGGTCAAATTAGCAGTTGAGTAACAGGGTAAGAGGATGAGAACATTCTGGATTTGTGACCCTGTACGCCTCCCTGTCCATTTCTCCTTTGTTTCTCTTACGATAATCCCAACAACAAAGCATCCAGTATGCCTTGGCTATTCCTGTTTGTTGTTATCTCAGCTAAGGTCAGCACCATGGCTGATTTTGAAACAGGTATCAGGCTTGCTTCTGGTTGAAAGAAATTGTGTGAGTATTGGCTAAATTGTATGAATATTATACATATTGGGGCATGTAGCATAGATCATGAAGTGTTCCTGTTTTTCAGGTTCTGTGTTCAATGAGACTCATGTTTTTTCCAAAAGTTAGCTGCAGAGAGTAGTGTGCCTCAGCACACCGAAACATACAGGAATTGCAAAGTGGAGACATGTTCCCCCATCACAAATCTGTGCACACTCCAGCATGGCCTAGGGTAGGAGCTTGTTTAAATAGTGCCATATCCAAGTAGATTGGTATTACCTCCTGCATTAACCCTGAGTATCAAGGGTCTAAAAGGTGTTTACAGAGCACAGATCTGTTTTCTAGACAAAACCCCAAAATATTTGCACATTCTAATTTCATAGCCCCTGGATTGTGAAGATAACCCTTCAAACCCAAGCTGTAGTGTAAATTAATATAATGAGGCCTTCCTTAGCTTGCAGGGTCAGCCCAGTTTCTCAAGATTATTTCCAAGCCTTTGCTGCTCAGGGTTGGTTTTGCTAACCAGCAGTGTCACAGAGTTAACAAGACTGTTCAGTTCTGCTGCTGCTATTCAAAAACCTGTGGGAGGCTGCACGGCTGATGAGAATATCAATTTTGTGTTGCTGCTTAGGAAAGCCAAGAGCAGCAGTACAGAGAATGTTACAGCTACACTGGTATTTCTGAAAATTGCTTAATAATAGGAGGAAACTGGAAAGACTATTTAGATTAGCCTTGAAGGGTTTAAAAGAGAAGAGATTTTAAAGTGTTATTTCCCACCCAGCAATCTGTCAAAACTGGACAATTAATGAAAGTACAGTGACTGTTTAGCAGAAAAAAAGCCTGTTTATGCAAATCTTTTAAAAATTGATACAAATTGGGTCATCTGGGAAGAAGGAAATGGACTCTAAGAAATCTGAATAACCTTGAAGATGTTTTGAATAGTGACATAGCTTCCTTCCTCCAGTAGGTCACTAGGTGCAGCAGAACTCAAGGTTATACAGGCCTGAGCTGGTTTGTATAAACATGGACTTAATGCTTGTGTTTAATGCAGGTTTTTCTTAAAAGACAGGTTTGAATTGAAAGGCTTTTTTTATTATGCTCACCATTCCCTTCAGTACAAGTGAAAAAGAAACAGCACCAATTGACTGAGAACTGGTTTGTGGTTCGTTTTCTCTTGTAAATTAATTTTTTTCATCTATGAACTGACAAAAAATTTCAGTCAGATAGGTGGCAGCTCCCAGGCTCAGTTCCTAGATACTGAAGTTAAAATAGCAAGTTTTTAAAACTTGGACTGTAAATTGCTGAGTGTCCTGCGTGTGCTCTTTGGAATATTGTTGATTTTAATAAGTGGAGTCTTGGTAAAGTTGCTCTCACAGTGGCAACCTGTTCAAGGCATAAAGGCTGGGCCAGAGGCAAGGCCTTGAACAGGTGCCCTGAAAGTGGTTTCTTTGATCATTTTGTGATGATATCACTCAGTTTTGGTTTGTTTTCAAACCTGCTTTTCACTGACTTGGATGGGCATCGAGTAAGCCTGATGAGCTCTATCATTGGTGGCAGTAACATGTCTAAGTGGTGAGAGCCACCTCTCTGCAGGCCCCAGGGGATTCCTGTGCTCTCCCCTGCCTCCGAAGGTGAGCGGGGTTTTGGGAGGTTTGGTCATCTCTTTCTGAGGCAGGGAGATGTCTGAGCTTGGGGAGGGATGAACAGAGCTTGTGTAATCAATACCAGTGTGAAACCTGTGCTCTGGCCTGATTACTCAGTGAAGCACAGCAAAATACTTTTTCACTAGTCATCAATTGTATGCTCATTGTTCGGGGTTGTGTTTGTTGGGTTTACATAATTTTGATTTATGTTGGGTTTTTTTGATTGTTTTTGTTTTTAATCCCAAGAACAAACAGAGAAAGCAGAGGTACTTTATGGGATTAAAAAGGCTTTATCTACAGAAGAACCTTAGAATAAATAGGAAAGTGGTAGTGTTTCGTAGTGATGGTGTTTTGAGTTATATTTAGTCTTGTTTTTTTAAATTCAGGATCTTAAAAAAACCCTGTGGATATAAGGTTTGCAGCAGAGATGTGGGGAAGGAGCTGATTTTTCATGTTAGAAGAAACTGGGAATTTTTTTTTTTACTAATCGAATGAATTTGATATGAACTACAGAAGAACAAGCCCATTTTTCATATTTTTTTTCTTCCTGAGGTGCATTACGTGCCTTAGGGTTGATTTGCAAACTCAGTAGGTGCTCAGATGATGATTGGAGTGGCCTGGCCTGCCATAGATATCCTGTGAGACAGAAGTCTAGCAGGTTTAACCCTTGTTATATCTGTTTAGTTAGAAAATGTTTTCACTTTTAGGTCATCATAAATAAATATATTTTAATTCTTTAGGGGTAAAACATATGTAAAGAAGGCACTGTTCTCTAAATCAGACTCATTGTTTGTGTGGTAATTCTTGCACTTCGTTAAAAATGCAGATGTGCTTTGAAAAGTTGAAATAGGCCACAGGGCTTACGTCTGTCTAAGCTGAGGTTGGCTGTAGTCTCGTGCAGAAATTCAGGTTCTTACTCTGGTGTGAATGTATCTGTAGAGCTTCCATCTACCTTGTTGTCGGAGGGTTGAGCTAAATTTGAACGAGACTCTTGGTACGTGTCTTTCCATCCACACAAGCTTGCACCCTGACAGCAGAAGCGCAGTGACTTTTTCTGTGTGCCATCTAAGCGTTTCTGCTAAAGAAAGCACCTTTTTCTCGTCTAGTGGTTGGTGGCAAAGCCTGGAACTGCTCCTAGGTGCAGCCTGCCTCTGCAATAATGCTCAGCTGGGCTCCCAGTGCCTGCTCTGCCCCAGCTGGGGACTCAGCCCTGCTCTTACACTCACCGTGGGGCTGTGCAGCCTGGGCTGCTCAAGGCAACATATAAACTGCGGGCTGTGGGGGCTCAGGTGGGCTCTGCTGGCCTGGCTGTGCCACACTGGGGGAATGGTGTCCCCAGGGACTGGTCACACTGGGGGAATGGTGTCCCCAGGGGCTGGTCTGGCTGTGTCACACTGGGGGAATTGTGTCCCCAGGGGCTGGTCACACCGGGGGAATGGTGTCCCCAGGGNAAAGTTGAAATAGGCCACAGGGCTTACGTCTGTCTAAGCTGAGGTTGGCTGTAGTCTCGTGCAGAAATTCAGGTTCTTACTCTGGTGTGAATGTATCTGTAGAGCTTCCATCTACCTTGTTGTCGGAGGGTTGAGCTAAATTTGAACGAGACTCTTGGTACATGTCTTTCCATCCACACAAGCTTGCACCCTGACAGCAGAAGCGCAGTGACTTTTTCTGTGTGCCATCTAAGCGTTTCTGCTAAAGAAAGCACCTTTTTCTCGTCTAGTGGTTGGTGGCAAAGCCTGGAACTGCTCCTAGGTGCAGCCTGCCTCTGCAATAATGCTCAGCTGGGCTCCCAGTGCCTGCTCTGCCCCAGCTGGGGACTCAGCCCTGCTCTTACACTCACCGTGGGGCTGTGTGGGCTGCTCAAGGCAACATCGTAACTGCGGGCTGTGGGGGCTCAGGTGGGCTCTGCTGGCCTGGCTGTGCCACACTGGGGGAATGGTGTCCCCAGGGACTGGTCACACTGGGGGAATGGTGTCCCCAGGGGCTGGTCACACTGGGGGAATGGTGTCCCCAGGGGCTGGACACTGGGCTGCTTTGTGCTGTGCACCAGCTGCTCACAGCTGCACTGCATGGCAGGAGGGGCTTTGTTCCTGAGCTAGGGCAGCACTTGGCCGTGCGGAGCCTCTCGGGCTGCCTTTCTTCCGTGCAGCTCCCCCTCTCCGCACGAAGCTCAGCTTGTTCTGCTGGGGAGGGCAGCGGGCTCTGCGCCCTGCGTGCCCAGCTGGAGAGGGCACCAGTGCTGCCCTGCCTCGGGAGCCCGGCCACACCCGGCCTGCAGCCTAAACTTTCGCATTTTCGGCTAACAAGGTAAAAGGATCGATGGCAGCTGCTCGTGCCGAACGCTGTTTCCAGCCTGCCGCGAGAGGGTGCTGCAATGCCTTCAGTTACCCATCGCCAGAAGGTTTTTCCACCGGGAAAAGTGCGGTGTGTTATTTAACATTGCTGCGTTACAGGGCAGTGTTTGAAGCAAGTGCTGGGTTATGAAAGCAGGCAGGATCCATACAGCAGAAGGCAGATGTAGCCGTATTAAGATGTAACAATGCATGTTTATTTTGCTTTTGCCATTAAGAGCTGGACTGCTTCCTTTTTAGTTGTTTTGTTTCTGTTGGGCTTTATCCTAGTTCACTTCATCTGCCAGCAAGGGAAGTTTCCTAACTTGTTTATGTGCGAGTATGCAGACAGCTTTCGTGCATGGAAGGGCATTAAATCTGATACTTTTGCTAGGTAATCTGAGCACTCAAATTAAGAGTCACTTCTCATTGCTTCTGTGCATTTCTCATCTGTAAAATTGCAATAACGCTTGCTTGGTTTATGGAGCTATTTAGACTTAATTTTGGCATAAACAAACACAGGAAAGCTGTCTGCAGGCGAAATTAAATGTTCAGCCATACACTCTTGTCTCATCCTGTAGGCTTTGGAGAAATGTGTTTGTTGTGGCTCTAGCCTGTATTTCAAAACACTTGTGGCATGGTAATAGGTCCAAGGGAAGGGTAATGTTGGCGTTAATTGTTGGACTTGAAAAGGAAGCTCAAAGCACTGTGCTTTGCTCAATGTTATCTCTCAGAAGTCCATAAAGAGACTGAAGCTGCGGTGAGTTAACAACAGAGAGAGAACTGTAGAGTGATGTCTTGGGCTGCTTAGAAGTAGAGCAATACAAAGGGAATTGCAGTAAGCATTCATGCACTTGGGCTGTTGACTGGAGACAGCATCTCTGCGGAGACATCCCAAACCTGGTCTTAAGGTAATTACCAAAAAATGAGACCACCTGACACTACAGTGGTGTTAGCCATTGACTGCTGAGCTGTGGGATAGTTGTTACACTAAACTGGGATGCATTTATGTTTTCCTAAAAGTCACTTATCATTCCCTTTAATACAAGCCGGTGAAGGGCCATGTTGAAAGAAACACAATAATCAGTCCTAAAGCAGACTCCTAGAGAGGAGATATGAAAGCCTGTTTAAAATACAACCAAGGCAGACTTCCTGTCTTTCATGCTGTCATGCCAAAGCAAAGGCACGGCTTCTGGTATGCTGTAAATGTCCTTTTATTCTCCCACAAACTTTCCTGACTTGCTAGAAAGCTGAGATCATAGGTGCATTTCAGGCCTTGTCATCTGGTTTGTTACATCCCCCCCTCTGTTTTGCCTCTCACAGAAAAACACTCTTCATCACACGGTTACCCCCTGAGCTGCAGGGGAGATGGGATTGTCATTTTTGAAACCTGATAAAAGCTATTACACAAACAGCATCTCTGTTACTAGAGGGGTAGGCTTTAGTACATAGAATTAACTGTTCTGGTACACCAAAGTGAAGGTTGCAACTCCAAGCATTGCTCCGGTGCTTTCAGAAGTTAGATAATGGTCCTGTGTGTTGGGAACAAGTGTCATTCCATGGCCAATACTGTGTGAAATGACGGTGTCTGAGGCTTAAGGGGAAACAGAATTGAATGTCCAGGAATTGGTGCTGGTGACTGAGCAGGAAGAACAATTTCCTTTCCTCAGCTCATTTAGCGTTCTTACTCAGCTGGTGTCTTATTTGGAACCATATCTGTTCTGAAAATGAGACAGGTGATGCACAATGTCTTTCCCTCTTACTGTTTGCTCTTAGTTTGTTCCCAAATTCTTTGCCTTTGCTGACAAAGGATGTCAGCTCTAGAACTAGGAATACAGACATGCAGGAATGGGAGAAAAGAGTTTCTCCCTGTGAAGGTACCATCTTGTATATGTATATAGATATAGATATATAGATATAGGCATGAGTAAAAATCCCTGCAGTGAGGAAAACTGTTTTCCATAGTAGTTAGCTATTTAATCTGGTTTTTTTTCCTGCAGTGGCAGAGTAGTAAGTTTATGAAAGGAAGACTGTTTTGTCATACGGATAAGCGAGGCGTGAGCACACAAGATGGTTTATGCAGCAGGGCTCTAGCAGAACTATGGATGCAGCACCTTTTCCACAGGCCCATGCCCTCTTTTCCAGGTTTGGCTGGGGAGGCTTTCTAGTATGCTTTGCCCTATGACAGGATTTTTTACCTTTTTTGATGCTTGAACTCAAAGCTGTTTATTTTAATCCTACTTCGTTAGTGCGATTAAGAGTAGGAGGTTTTGTTTAGACAACATCAGTAGTTGGGACAGTAGCTGTTTTCAGAGTCTTTTTTGCTTGAAAGTGTTATTTATTGGTTAGATAGTGGGAGGGTTTTGTAATGAAAGCTGTGAGTATTGCACTTTAGGAAGGGTCACTGATCAACACCAGTTTGAGTCCTGCTCTGCCATAGTTTCCAGATATTTAGGAAATTACTTTTGCTGTGCCTTAGACCTTCTTCATAGCACAAATTTATCCTACTACTCTATAGGGCTGTCAAAAGAATAAAATGCCAGAACTGCAAGACACTCGATGTATCAAGTGCTACAAAAATATCCTGTGTAGTATCAAGTCATAATATTACCATGCCCTGACTGAGAATGTTGTGTAGGCTGTGAATTTAATGTGTCTGAGAATAGGCATGTACTGCTGGGTAGAGCATGGGTAGCAGCAGTGAGGGGAGTCACCCACGAGGCAGGTGTGTCCTCAGCAGAAGGCTGGGATTTAATGCCTCCTCTTGCTCTTCCATCCTTTAATTGCTAATGAAAGGTTTCAGCAAAAATTGTGGATTTACTGTTTAGTTACCTGAGCAGGGGAGATGGTTACCTACTAGAGGGTTTAGAAATAAATCCTACTAGAATTCATATCCTCCGTGGAAAAACATCGTTGCCTCTTGTCACAAATCTGGAAAGCAAGGATCCAGATTCAGAAAAACCTCACGGTTTGGGATGAAATACGCATGCTGCTGTTTCCTGACTGCCTCTTGACTAAAAGAACAGGCACATCACCGGGTGGCATGTGTGCCCTCTCAGCTTTAAATCTGAAAAAAACGTGCCTGCACACCTCATTCCGAAGAGGAATGCCGGGTCCTTGGAGCGTGCCTCCAGAGACAGCTGCACAGTTAGCACGTGTGTCTGCCAGGGTCTGTGCTCTCCACAGTGATCCCCACCCCAGAGCTCCAGACAAAAACAGGGGATGAATCTCAACAGCTGCAGAAGGTTCAGCTTATGAATCTTAATTAGGGTTAGGAGTTGCTGGAGGTGTTTCTTTTCATAGTTCTCTAGTGGTGGTTGGTTGTAAGGGCTCCATAGCCCGGTTCAGGTTGTCGGGGTAATGCTAATGTCTTTATAGGGGAGGAGTTCTGGTGATCTGAGCCTGAGTGCCACATCCCACATCCCTCTAGAAATAAATAACATTTATATGGACCATAGTGTTTTTCTGTGCCCTGCCAGGGTGCTCTTAGTTCTCCTTCCTCTTTTCCCCTGCCCAAGTTACACGTTTTTGCACACGCTGATTTTTCCAGTTGTATTTTTCCTTTGAGAGGAGGGTACCACCCTTACATAATATACTGCTCTTGTGACATTGGCAAAGCTCCCACTAAAACTGGTTTGAGACCTCCACACCCAGACCTGATTATTTTTCCTCGCCAGTTTAAAAGAACAACCTGTATTTTATGTATTTGTCTTAGATTACAGCAGCCACCTTCATGCACTAAAAACAAAGCCAAGGCTGTTGGTTTCCCTGTTATTCCATTTTACCTGTCGTTATGTAGGATGCCCTACCCTTGCTTTAGAAACAGAATCATTAGACTCCATATATTTTGAGTAATTTGGTTTCAACTCTGCTTCTGCAGCATCTGTCTCTTGTGTCTGAAGTGATTTCCCGTCAGTGAAGCCAACAGCAGCAATATCAGTGGTATGAAGCCTGTTTTAAATAATCTGCCTGCAATATTCACAATACAAAATTTCCAAAAGATTCACCAGGAATTTTCAAAGTAAGAATAGTTGCTGGTTTGTTTGGTTTTTTTTTTCTTCCTGTGATGAGGGGCAGTTATAAGTTAATCTAGGAAATACCTGATCTTGAAGTAAACTTTTACAGGATATAGCCTACTTGTATGCTGGTCATCTGAATGGCAGTGTGGTAAGGCTGAATGGATGGAAACTTGTCAAAAGAGGCCCAGGGAGTCAAATTCTGCCAGTGAATCTGTTAGTCTAGTTTTGTAGTAATTAGGAATGGAGTTCTTACCCTGGTAATCTTTCACTGCATTTTCATTAGATCCAGCTCAGATGTAGAAGTTTTACTGAACAGTCACGTTTGACGTTGCCGGGAAGAGGGCACACCACCCCAGATTAGTCAGTCCTTCTGAGGGAGGGCTGATTCCACTTGCTGTGTTTGATCACAACAATTTGATGTTTGCCATTACTCAGTCTCTGGCGTCAGAACCCAAGGTGTGACCCTGCATGTTTAATTTACTGATCTTTTTAGTGGAAAAAAAAATTTAAATCTTGCGCTATGCAGGTCCCTGCTGGATGTTCTCCAGGCTCTCATTTTTTGTGCATCAGTCAGTGATTTGGGTGCTGGTCTGAGGTTTTACCTTTTTAGGGCACTATTCATGATGAAAGCATGACCTTAAAGGGTGTTGGTCCCACAACCTCTGCTGATGCATCATGCTGGAACTTCAGCATCCTTTCTGGAGGAACTTAGTGGAAGCTGGGTGCTTCCAGGTTTCCAGATTTCAGCTCTTGGGTCAGTTTTTTGGGGACAGACCATACAGGCTTTAAAAAAATTTAACATGGTTATGCATGTGCGGTTTATTTTAGACTTAAAGAGACTTGGATCTCAAAGCTATAACATACCCATATTTCCTTGCCTCGCTGTTTTTGGCAGTTTTGGCACTTGCTCAGTTCTATAACCTATCCAGGAGGTTGTTACTTCTAAGCAGCAGCTCTGGTATATTGACTTTTACATGCTTGAAGTAGCTTGAAAGTAGTGAGAAGACTCTTTATGGCAGTGATGCAGATGAGCAGGAAACATGTCATTAATTCTAAAGACCCTTCAAATAACTTTCAAATATTAATTAGCTCCTGATTCTGTAAAGTCGTTCTAAGCTGAAAACCCATTTTAAACCTCAAGCAGAGCAGCTTTCAGTCAGGAGTTAATGGGATCTGCCTGTGAATGCTCCATGGCTTGCCAAGGAGCAGCTCTTGGGCTGAGGCATGTCTTGTAGTTTGCCTCAAGGGTACTTTTTCCAAGGAAATTTGCAAGTTAACTAACACAGGATGTTAACTCACAGCAGAATGGAATTCCAAAAGAGAAATGCCCTGAAATGCAGGTTTAGTGCCATCTCCAGACGCTGGCAGCAGCTGACTGTCTTGTAGTAGTGCTAAATAAGAGGTGTCCATTAGGATGGGACAGAGAAGCCCTTGGCTGGAAACAGGATCTACACAGGATGGTAAATGTTCTGCTTTCTAGCTACTCTCTACTGAGGAGATTTGTGGTCATCTAAATGTCTTCAAAATACAGGATTGCCATAGGTGACTGCTGTTAGTAGTAGAAATGCAACTGAATGATCTCCCAAGCTGCCGAAAGCTTTGGAGTGGCTGTAATTTCCAGTACCTGGACAAAAGGCAGGATCCCTTTGCTGTAAGAGGCTAAGTCAGAGCTGACTACAAGTTCACCCCGAGTTTTGGTTGCTTGGGTGGCTGGTTTGGGGTAGGCTTGTACTCTGAGAGGCGCAAGAGAGAAGGTTTTGAGAGGAGCACATGGAGGACTGCCTGTTGTCTTGGGATTTCCAACTTCAAGACAGCACCTGGTGTGCTGCTACAGCCCAGTAGTGAGCCCTGATCCCAAAGGAAGCACTTTGTGTGGCTGGCTCCTGCAGGGATACAATACAGCCCTGTGTAATCCAAGCAGTCAGCTGTCTGACAGCCAATATAGGCCAGCAACAACTGGGAATGTTTTTCTGTGGAGTGGGAGGAAGAAGGAATGAGGTGGATCTCTGTCGAATTAGAAAAAAGAAAATCTCTTAATTGAACAAGAGAAAGGGACCTTTCTTGGCCTTTCAAACCAGAAGATGTGGGGAAGCTGCAAGCTGGCACAGCCAGACTTTGGTCTCATTTTCAGTTCGGAATTCACATTTCATAAAACAACACTCATAAATGAAGCAGTCTTGCATAGTTCCCCGGAGCCAGCTGTATGGCACAACTGGCAAAAGTCTTGCCATGAAACAGAATGTAGCAGTGTCCTTTTGTCAGAGACCTTACTGGCTCTGTGGAAAAGCATCTTACTGTCCCCAGTAAAATCCCCACGAACTGGTGCTGGGGATGGATGCAATTTAGGAACGAAGCAGTGCTTTCCAGAGCGAGAGGAAACAAACCGCTGAGTGAGCCGCAGTGTTACACCTCCCACTGGGAATTTCCAGCCCTTTCCCTCTTCCTTCCTCCCTCAGAATATATAGAGCAAATACACTAAATTAAGCACTGGGGGAGGCGGCACCCAAAGGCAGAAACTGTAGCAGAGGCTGAGTGGCCCTGGTTAAAAGCAGCTGACAATACCCTGCCCAATCCTCTGAGCATCCCAGTCATGCCACCCGTACTGGCAGCAGGGACATGTCCCAGACAGCTATGCCGGTATTGAGTGGGAGGAAGGCTCCTCAAATAACCGCCAGTGGGTCCTGTTCCCTGAGTGTGTCAACACCGAGGTGTTGTTTTATTCTCTGAAAAGGAAAAATTAGTCAAGGAATTGTGTGGCAAGCAAGTGACAGAAATGAAATCGTGTTTTTTGCTTTTTCTAGTTGCTGGATGTGTTTTGGCACACAGCAGACACTTCCCTTGTCATTTTGCATTTCTATCCAAAAACCTCCAAGCAGCGGATGAAAACCAGAACAAAAGAGGAATAGATTTGGCTAAAATCAGGGGAGTAGCATTCCATCAAACCTCATCACTGACTACTCCAAAAGAACACTTGCCTAGGTTTTGGGTTTGGAGAACCTGCATTTTGAGGGGGCTGAGGCAGCATTGGTCCCTTCCCCATCATTGTTAATCTTTGCATGTGGTTAAATTACAGTTCATAATCCAGTCTTGAAAAGCCTTGCTCTTAACATACCTTACACTGCCTGCCTCTTATTCCAGGTGAATAGCAGGTGTTGTGGTGCCAAATCAATCAAATAGGATTTCATTCAGTTAGTATTGTCTCACAGCCAGTTGTCAACCTAGATAAATCCAAAGAACTGTTTTCCTCTTTCATATTTCCCCAGCACAAGGAGGGGATGTTGGCGGTGGTATAGAAAAACAAACCATTAGTATTCAGGTTAGCACTGTAAATTGGCAACAGATCTCAGCTCTTCTGGGGATTTGTCTTTTGACAAATTGTTAGATAAATCTGAGATTTTAGTACCTCCCGTATGATGTTTGTTGGTCTACAGACCAGATTCTGTCCTTGCTAGTCAGATCTTGCTAGTGCAATTGAAGGTTAGTCCAGGCATTTTCCATGCAGTTTCTGCTTTTTGAAATGGCAATCATGAACCTAGGCAAAAGATGTGGCCTAATGTTTCTGAGGAATTAAGTCACTCATTTCCACACTGTAGTATTTTGTTTGCTTTTCTTTACTGCTCTGAAAACAAATTAGTAGAAAAAACATCAGCTGCAAGATGTTTTTGCTGTGTTGGCATCCAGGCACAGTCAAGTTTTCCTTCTCCCTAGAGCAAATTATACTTTCTTTGACCAGTCTTCTAGTTCAGCAGTCTTCAAGTTTCCTTTGCAAGGTATTTTTTGTCTTTTTTTTTTTAAGTGCTCCTCACCTTAGGACAGCAATATCTGCTGACTTAACCAGACCATACACTACTAACCACTGGTTGGAATATATAACTTGATAGAAGACCTGTATTTTTTTTTTGAAGTGAATAGGGTCTAGAAATGAAGCAACTCCCAAACAAGAATAAAGTCATTTACTCAGCTTTCTAACTTTCCTTTAATTCAACTGTTTTGTTTTTTTTAATTAAAAGCAGCTATGACAGATGAGGTGAAGAAGAAAGCAAATGGCAAGTGGTAATCTTGTTTGCAGGTTGAAGAAGTGCGGCAAGATTCAGTGTGAACATGTAGAAGGTGGGACACAGAGGAAAATGATTCTGCCTTTGCATGTGAGGTGCTAAGTTCTGAGCTGCCCCCTGTAACAATAGGAATCAATCTCTGAGCTGTAATAAGATACATCATGACAACGTTTAGAATTATAGTCCAAAAAGTACAGCAATAGCAATAGAAAAATCTGTAGTTCTGCTACTGTACAAAGCTATGGTTTGAATCCTGCATGTAATTCTGTTCTGGTTGTCTGGAGGGGTGCATGGTAGAGCTGGAAAAACCCAAAGGAGGAATGTTTAAAGGTGACCAAAGGCAACAACATCAGACCTGAGAGGACCTCTTCAGCCTGGAGGAGAGGTGGCTGAGGCAGAATGAGATAAGGGCTTATAAAACTCACAAGTAGCAGAGAAAGCACCTAGAGGTAGTGGTCATTTGGGATTTGCCTTGTAGAGACTGAGGATCATCAAATGAAACTAGGAGATGTCCTGTCCAGAGCCAGCCAGAGCCTTGTTGTAGGAGGTGCTGTGAGCTCTTGGTGCTGGAGCAGCAGGATTTTGTTTATGTCTGAGGTTAGTTTGCAATACTACAGACAGCAACTTCACAAAAGGCCTGTCAGGAAGTTTAACTGCAACAACACGAGCTCTGGCTCAGAAACAGCTCGAGCTACAGCATGTTGGAGGGTAGGACAGTATTCTGGAATAATATGATGACCCTTTCCCCAGGCAGGATGCTGGGCTGTAAGTGACCCATGACAGTGGTTGTTGTGTGCCTGAAGAATCCCAGTTGACAGCTGGCTGACTTGCTTTTGACATTCCTAACTGTTCTGCTAAGTCCAAGGGGCAGGACTTGTTTTTCCTATCATGCTTCCTTTACATATTCGATAGTTTTGATGTTTACAATCAAAAAGTACTATACTTCCTAAAAGATAATCCGCAACCTTGCTGTAGATGTAAAGCATCTTTAGCAGCAGACAGATAAAATGCATGTTTGTATCTTAGCTGCATAAAATTCCATCAAGTTTAATACATTGCCTAGTCTTACCTCTCTTCAAGTAATTAAAAAAAAAAATTGTTTTTTCTGTTATTATGTCTTAAAGTATCTGATCTACTGAATAATATCCATTACAAACCTACTAAACTATGTACACATTTTCAATCCATCTCCACTTAATTTATTCATAAATTTGCCTATTTGCTTTCTTTGTAATAAAACTGATTTTATTTCTGTATCAGCAAGTCAAGCAGTGACCTTTTTGTAGCTTTAAGTACTTTCAGTAGTATTGAACCTGCTCAGTCTTACAGTATCTTCTTTTCCTTCAAAGCTGTATTAATTCTGCCATAACCCAGAAAGCATTTTCCAGAGACATTGTGTCAGTGAGTACATTCTTCACTTAATGCTGAATTCAGACGCGCGAGGGCTAAACCCCTCAGTTAGATTTGGAAAAGCAAATGTGGTGACAGAGCCTGCAAATTCTCCCTCTGGAGAGGCTGGGGCTCGAGTTACCCTGGTCCCTGAGCAGCTGCTGGGCAGCGCTGCTGAATGGAGCCCCTTGTCTGCTCCCTGGAGCCAATGACAAGTGTCTGCCCTTCGCCAACGGGAAGTGGCTCCGCAGCCGGAGCTAAGTTTAGTGCCCTGGATTTGTTCCTCTGACTTCACATTCCCGCTGCCCCCCAGAGGGAATCAGCCCACAGGGCTGAGAAGGAGCAAGGCAACTAAACCTCCCTCAGCCAGGGCTCAGCTGGATGGCAGGGGCTTTCCACCTTAGGAGTTTTCCCTGGTTCTGAAGTTAACGGCACGGCATGCAATTTTTGGGCAAGTATTCATGCTAAAGCTCCGCTTTTCTTGGAGGAAAGGAAACGCTTGTTTGTTTTCTAAGACAGATGTATTTCAAAGGAGGCAAGATCACAGGGGTGTTTTAGTCAAATGAAGTAAATATTCTAAAAAGGAGCCCCCTTCTTTGTTCAAGAGAAGAGAAAATGGCTGTGGACAATGGTTCGAACAGCATATTGGTTGCTGACAGATGAGGTTGACAGTTTTGTGATCTATTTTTAGCTGGAGAATTTTTTTTTTAAAACAGAAGTACTGTGTAGCCTTGGCAGTTGCTGCACACTCGGTGTGGGTGGATGGAACTGAGAAATCGCATCTGTGCTAACGAGCGTTTTGGGATTCCATTAAAAAATTAAACTCATGTACTGGAAACTGAAGCTGTATCAGCTCGCCTGGGGAGCTCTGCCCTCCGAATATCCTCCACAAGGTAAGCAGTGCTGCCTGTCCAAGGCACTTGCAAAAATATTTGGGCCTCAAGATGTGACATCAACTCAAATTTGGGCTGTTAGATTGACATTTTCCCTCTCTCCTGAGGTTACAAGTCAGCGAGTTAATCTCTACCCTCTCCTTCCAAGTTTCCCTCTAACTAAAAAGGCTAAAAATAAATTTCAAAAAGGCAGCTGAGAAACAGTTTAATGTAGTCACTGATCCAGGTGCTGAGTGTAAGGAGAGTACCTAGTACTGTAAGGCTTCGAAGATATTACCTTGTCACTGGGAAAGCAGCTTGGACGTTTGTATCATGTTAGCTCAAAGATCTGATCGGTTAGTGCTTTACATATGCAAAATAAACCTCTCTCCATCTCGACTTCGTGAGTGTGGGTATTTCTGGCTTCTTCAGGGAGCGGCTGAGCCATCATTTCTCAAGTAGTCCTTTTGCGGAAGAGCTCTTACTTCAAATGTTTGTGTTAACACTGCGAGTAAATAAGTGCCCATTTGATTTGCTTAGAAGTAGATAATATCTGCCTTTGATGTGGCCATTAGTAACGACTCCTCAGGAATTCTGTTGGAGTGAAGTGTAATCCCCATTAAGCAACTTCTCTCCGAAAGTACTGATTAAAAAAAGTGCTAGATGACTTGCTGTAAGCTGTCCTATGTTTGGCCATCCCACCTTTCCTGGAGCAGGACTGGGTGACCTAATCCTCCTCACCCTTCACACTGGAGAGGTTTACTGGAACTTACCAGGGCAGAGGAAGAATGTCAGACAGACTTTTGATCTACAGTTTGCCAGCTACCTTCGAAATCTGTGTCCCTTCATGACACTCCTTTCCCTGAAGCTGACTTTGTGGGAGTAGTTGCTGCCCACTGTAGGCAGCAGTTAGAGGAAGAGAGATTGGAGCTTCAGTACTCAATGGAAAGAGGTATGTGATACACAGCACTTAGGGCTGCTGGTCTCTGCTTGTTTCTACACAATTGCATTTGCAAAGCTGACTGGCTCTCTAGGAGCTGAGCAAATCCTTGGGAATTAAGGGAATAGACTCTTTGATACAGTGTTCAGGATTTTGCAAGAGGGTTTAATTTGTAATTTTTTGTCCTAAGAACCTTTTTGTATTTAATTATAATTACATTAAAATCTCTCTTCAGGAAAGTGTTTTTTTCCTTGCCTGTTGTGCTGTTAGGTTTTGGTTCCTCACCCAGAGGCACATTTAAAGAAGTCAGGCTTGGACTGTGACTGGTCCTGTGCTTCTGACTGTTCCCAGTACCTGTGACAAGATACACCTATTGTACCTTTTAGCAGCTGTTAGGTTCAGCTCTCTTGTGCTCACGTGGATTTCTCACCCTAAAGTGTATTTTAAATGTATCTAAAACCCTGCAGCATTTTGCTGGCTGCACTTAGCAGAATTGCCTTACTGACAGAGTTCTGTGAAAGTCTTAGAGGTAATGAGAGCCAGACTGTTAGGTTAACAGTATGGTACTGAACGTGATCAATACTTCATCTACTTGGAAATTCTCTCTTAAAACTGCAAATGCTTCTGTAGATGGTTCAGTCACAGTCTATACTTTGATCTGTGAAGAGATTTATATGTCTTGCTTTCGAGGAGTGAATGAAGATTTTCAAAGGAAGTCTTGGGAGTTTAAGCTTCATTTATTTCAGGCTGGATTCTGCAACAAAAAGCTACTTCACCAGAAGTTAGTTGAGGAAGAAACAGGGAAGCACTGCCTTATGTTGATAGTGGGAGAAATGTGTCACTGACATCTGAGCAAAGAAATGGACTGAGGGACACCTCTGATTGTGTTAATAACAAAGGGGAGGGATAACTGGTACCAGAGAAACAGAAGGCAGGCAGTTTGTCTAAAATCTTAGCACAGCTAACCCCTTGTAATGTTCAGGTAGACAGAATGTCTTGAATTCTTCATACACTGGTGGAACTAAATCAAGTGAGATCAATTTGTCTCTCTCCTTTTACCAATTAGAATTCAGTAACACCAAAACCCCAAGCCTTGTCCTCCCTTGGATTTTTATATCAAGCTAGCCAAGAAGCACCTCTTCTAGGCAAAGACTCACCACTTTAACCTCTGTATCATATCAGCACTTCATCGTGTTGCAAAGTGAATCTGTTTGCAAGAGATGAAGCGTACAGAGAGCTCTTTCTCCATGTATTTCTCACTCTGAAACCAAAGATCACTTTTTTCTGTGTCAGATACATTTTGATAATTGAGGCATGACAGTGCTGCCAGCTTGGCTTGAAATGTTTCCTTTTATATGATGTGAGCTGTTCGTGATGCAATTTTGTCACTGACTCTGAAGTCTCCTCCCTTTCTGTCTGTCCCAGCCTGGTACCATAAATAGAAACCTCCTCCTTGCCCATCCCAAGCTCTTGGCTCAGAGCTGTATTTCTTGGCTTTCCTCAGTGGGTTGTTTACTATACTTAAACCTTGCCCCGCTCTGTGGGAGGCCCGAGGACTAACCATGGGTCTGTGCTTCGCTCTAGCAAACCACGTTATTAAGAGGCTGGTTGCTCGCAGGAGAGGAACACCTAGGAATGGCATTTAGTCAGTGCCTGTGCTTTACCAAAGCCATATGTGAGCTGTCTGACCCCTTTAAACCTGTGTTTTTCACGGCCACACGGATGTCAGCAGAAAGACTAGGTGGTCCATTTAGGTAAAGGCTGCAGTCTGTTACAGGGTAAAGGAAGTTCATAGGTCTGCTTCAATACTACCACATTATTAGACAGCAGAAACTTGGCCTGCTCAGCACTGGTTGCTTTTCAGTATGGAGCTTGTCTTGAGTATTTTTGGTTAGCAGGAAGCGCTGAGACTTGGCTTCAGAAGCAAAGCTGCTGTAGGACTTGATACTGTTCCAATCGTGTCAGCAAAATAGGAAACCCACTTGCTGCTGTGTTATCGGTTTTGTTTCCTTGTATTCATTAAGGCAGAAATCCTCCCACTAACAAGCCAGTTAAAGATCTGAAGGTCCAGTGGCGTAATATATGTTTTGAAGGTGCAGTGGAAAATACCAATTATACCATCACTCACTAGGTACTTGATGGTCTGCTTTCCATGAGTTGACGACCAATGCCTGTTCTTTGTTAGTCTTAAAAGCAAGCAAATGAAATGAATCTGTCTGTAAAAAAGCATCATAGTTGAAAAAGAGCATATTTAGTTTAAAGACTCGAGAGTGAAAATAAAGTGAGGTGTGTGGCATATGCAGGGATCTTGGTGGCTTTGTATTTGAGTTGTTCCTATGTGAAAAAAATACACACAAGTCTACACCCTGTGGGTTTTGTTGTAAAACACCAGTATATCAGATTGAGACTGTATGCAATAACCACTGTTTACCCTATAAACCTTTCTTTGTCTCTCTCCCTTCCATTGACAAACCAGTCACTTTGGCCTATGGCCAGCAGCACCAAACCCATTTCAGGGCTGTATTTTCATTAACACATTCTTTTCTTTGATTAAGAGACATTAAGAGACATTGCAATTCAAAGTATAGCAAGTTTTTTTTCCACTCCCTGAACTATACATTACAAAGTAGCATAGTCAGCAAGATTTCCGTTTATTCAACTTTTCCCCACTGCTGGAAGAATGAGAAAAATGCTTCTAAATGGATGACTTAAGTGGTACGGGAAGGGTAACCACTCTCAGGAAACAGCTTTGAAGGACACCACAGGGAGTAGGGTAAAGAGCTGGGAAGAACTGCTGTGCCTGAAAGGTGGATTCTTCCACCATGGAAGCTGAGTGTACCAGAATTAAGATTTTATATCGTACACTTACTGTGAAGGGCACAGGAACAGGATGCAGATGTGGCAGACACAGATGTCAAGGTGATGGCCTGCAGTGTAAAATAACTGTCTAGGAAAACCAGTTTTAAGAGAGATAATACTCATGTAGAAGCCAGAAAGATGCTTGATTTTATTCTGCCTGAGTGCATTTGACAAGGCCTTATGAACTGCTGTGCACTCCATGTCCTTTCCACAGGCGAACACCTTCAGGAGGGTGTCTGGAAAGGGTGCTGGCACACGATTACTCTGTTGCAGGAGACTTGCAGCCAAAATGTTTCTCACCCATATTGCCAGTGCTGGCAGCCACATGATTCCTATCAGGAGCTCTTGACACAGCAACCAGACATTAGGCTTTGGCTACAGCCTCTTCTGGCTGAGGCTAAAATTGATGGAGTAAGAAGGGATATGTGCAAGATACATTATTAATCCAACTTAACTTTCTGCTAATCCTTCTTTGTTCCAAACACCTATTACTCATCCGTTGTATTTTAACTAAGAAGTAAATGTGTTACTTTAGCTAAGGTTAGTAACTATCACAGCTGAAATTAATCTAGCCACAAATCCATACATGGCTTGCCCTTTCCTGGTACCATTTTAGGTAAGGGTGGTTGTCACAAAGCTCATCCATGTCTTTCTAAAGTTGTTCTGTCTTTCCCCACAAATTCTGATTATTCTTTGTGTATTAACAGATATGCTAAGCTTAGTACAGATGCCAGTGTAATTCAGAGTACTTGGAGCAAATGCAAGCTGAGAAAACAGTAAACTGCAAGAAGTAAAAGAAAGAGGAAAAGAGAGAAAGCCCAGGAGCTCTCAAGTGAAGGTATCTCAACCTCTGACCACTGGGTAGTATATGCAGGATTCTCTGAGCTTGGATTTGGGAGAGGAAGAAAAGAGGTCACCCCCTTGTCAGAACTTTAAGAACAACAGTATTCAGGTGTCCTAAGTTAATTCTTTGCCTAGTTTTCCACAAATGTTAGGCATTGGCTGCAGGGGGAATAACTCTTGTCAGAAGCCATATGGGAAAGGCAACTCCTCATCATCACACCATATCCACAGTTCTAGATACTCCTTTTCTACACCCACAGCCTTGCCAAACACAAACACTTGGAATAAGCCAGTTTGCTTACCTTTAATCTGGTTTGAGTCATCACCACACAGTGCAGCTGCCCCTCTCACAGAATGGTCAAGTTTACAGATTGTAGAGGTGCTACTTTCTGGCCTTGCTGGGCTGCAGCAGCTCCTCTCCCCCTACAAAGGCCTAAACCACTGACTTCCCTCTCCCTGCCCCCTTTTATACCCCTCTGTAGGCCCACCACCCTCCCGTGTGTGAGACTGCCATGCTGAGTGCTGGTTTGTTAACCTTTCCATGGCCACCTGGCAGGAGGAGCCCGTCCTGCTACAAGGCAGCTCTACTAGAAAACCAGGGCTTTTAAAGAATTTGTCGAACAAATCTGGGCGTTTTGAGAGGTAATTTGATGGGGCCCTGGTTGAAGGTTGTCCTGAGTGTTACTAAATCAGCAAAGATGCAGCTCAGACTGGGTGCACTGTGCTGGTCTTGCTTTCTGTGTCTTTCTGAATTCCTGACGTGTCCAAGAGTGCTCACGTGCTCAGTGTTTGTACCTCTCTGAGATGTGTATTTTCACTAACATCCTTTCCTGTTGATTCGCGTAAGTAGTGCTCCAGCAGTGGTATGTGGAGTGGAAAAGTGAATCAATCTGGGCGGTCCCCTTAACGGGTGATCTGTTTGGTAATTTGTGCAAAGGAATTTCTCCAAGGAAACTGTTTGCTTTCTTCCCAAACACTTTGTTACCTAACTCTTAGTGGAACAAAACTCTGTCTCTATAGCTCATCTCAAAGTTGTTTAAACTTGCAGCCCAATCCCCACATCCTCTGTGTGTTCAGCAGTCCCTGGAAAGCTCCACCCTCCCATCCAGTTCATAACCACGTTAGCCCAGGGCTTGGTTTTCCCAGTCTCTGCTTCTCCCGCCCGGCAGCGCTTCCTTTCCCCTTGGCCCCCGGCCTTGTGAGCAGCGATTGCTGTGTGTGGAGCCTTTGTGCTCAGCCCAGGACTTGTGGTGCCAAGCAGCCTCTGTGCTCGCTGGAAGCCCAGCATGAGTGTGGGGACAGTCCTCTTCCAGTCCAGCAGCTATGGCAAGGAGGGCAAGCTGCTCTGCTGCCTCGGCGAGGGCGCCTCCGAGCCCGGCACGCACTTCACAGGTAGGATGCTCGGGGGTTTTGTCCTGTCCTGTCCCTTTCCTGGATTTCTCCAAGTGCTTCAAGGAGGATGGGGTCCTTTCAAGGCTGTCTTTGTCTTGTACTATGAGACCAGCCTCAGGCAGGTGTGAGATTGCCAGCTTTTATTGGGATTTTAGGATTATTGAAATGCTTATTTTTCTACGAGCAGTTACACAGTGTTTCATAAATAGACACCACTTCATCACTTAATGTGACTCTAAAATTTTAAATTTAGTGTATTCTACCTCCTGCTCTGAGACCAAAGAGATTGGTAATTGCAGTGTTGGCAGCAAGGGTGAGGGACAAAACACCCTTACGTGGTGGCTGGATAGGAAAGCATTCATATCCGGAGAGAAGCAAATTGTATGGTGGGAACAGAGAAAAGGAAGGAGGTGGATGAAGCGTAACCTCCTTGTGTGACTGTGTATTGCTTGTTCACTAAGTGATGATGTAAGTTTTCCATTGCACAGGAAATGAAAGTGATAGTAGTAAGATTTATGGTTAGCCTTGAAAAGGAGCTGATATAAAATGGAATTTCCCAGCTCATTTCCTGACTTTTGGTGTGGACAGAGCTTGCAAACTGTTCAGCTGGAGGGGCATCATTGGTGACATGCTTTGGTTGTCTCTGTGATGAGCATGTTTCACTTATGTGATGGATGGTGTAGATCCTATGGAACAGCGTGGGCTCTTATGGAAATATAACCTGCAAGAAATACTTTTATATCCTGGTAAAAACCCCTTTAGGTGTTTGGTAACCTTTGCAGTTATTTAAGCATTCAAGTCACTCTAACATGAAAGTGAAGGAAGTTAGTGAGACATGAACTCCTAAAAACATTTGATTTTTAGGTAATGTGATTTTTAGGTAAGCACTGTAGCTAAGTGATTGAAGCTTCTCATCAAACATTAACTTCTGCTGGCTTTTTTGTACATCAAGTGGGTGTTAAGAACATGTGCTAGCCTCCCAAGAAAGTGGTAGGAGTCCCACATCTGCTTTGACTCCCCGCTGCCAGTCCAGCACAGCCCCACATGTGTTTCCGTGCGGGCAGAGCTCTTGGTGCTGATCAGGTGGCGTTTCTGCTGGCTTTGCCTTGCCTGCAGTGGGCTCAGCTGGGCACAGGGCTTGCTGCAGCATCTCTGGAGCTGGGCTGGCACTGGGCTGCTTCAGGCTGTCCATGGGTGCATGGAGAAACACTTAACCTTGTGCTGTCTGTGGAGCAGGGCTGGGTGCTCGGAGCTTTTCTGGCTGGAGAAAGAAACTTAAAGGATGCTGCGATTTAGAATAAATGTTACGATTTTGTTTAAAGCGTTTCACTGGTTGGCAGATACATAATTGAAAGTAAGAAGGTAATGAACAGCATTAAGGTATTTTGGAGCTGAAAGGTTGGGTATTTTTTGGAAACTGCCCACCTTTGTGTTTGCTGTCTAGCAGAGATGTGTAAGTCAGCGTTCTCATACAGCACATTTGACTTTGCTTAAGGCATTGAAACACCCAAAACACAAGTGACTGGAGGAGCATAAAGAATGTGTTATTTAATAAATATGAATTTTTACTCTATAAAGAGAGCTGGATTCAGAAGCTGGTGTTCTTTCCTGGAGCTTTACAACCAGACATATGTATGCACACATCCAGCCCTGAGGAAATACAGTGGGATGTTGGCAGCCGTGCTGTAATGTGGGTGGCTGAGCATTGGGATTTCTTATTTTCCAGGATGGCATCCAGTCTGGTGCATTAACATCTTGTAAAACTAATTGCAGTTGAGAGTTAGGAATAAGAAGTGTATGTAAATACTGCATCTGCAGGCAGTGCAATCAAGGAACTGACATTTTGGTGGCTTAGTCTGTAGTCTCCTCTTTTTGTGCTAGGAGAACCTTGACAGAAGGCTACTTTTAGGTTATTAAGTAATTGCAAGATAAACAGGTTATGCAAGCAGTAGAACTCTGAATAATTACCAGAAATGCAGTCAAAAGCCTCTTAGCTACATGTTTAAAAAGGAAACAGAACAAACCTCAACCACTTATGTACTCATATATCTAACAGTTAAAAAATTATGTGACAGGCTGGAAACCCCCCTCAGTACTCCTTTTCCAGGCTTGAGCTCTGTCCTGTGACACAGATTTGGCATATTACTGTGCCTGGTACTTGGCACAGGCTCCTTCCTGTTTTGTGTCTCTCTGACTTCCCAGTTTTCCCGTCCTGTGTTGCATTTGAGCTCTTTGTTCCTTTTTCAAGTGCCTTATCGACCAGCTCTTGCTCGTGACTGTAAATCCCAGGGACCTGTGGGGAAGAGGGGAGGTGTAGCCACACACACATTCTCTGGCAGTGTCTGCTTAAAAACATCCCAAGCCTGGCTTCTCAGCCCCTGAGAAATGGGCCAAACCAATGACTGTAAAGCAATTAAAGCCTCAGATATATTTTACTTGTAACTTTTTATGTTTAGTGCATTTAATGAAATCTCTTTACAGTGTACATTTCCCTAAGGAAGTTCAACAAGAGAATTTGGAAATAGTTATTGGGATGGGGACTTAGATCTGTGCCATCAAAGAAAAAGTATAGAACTTTACATCTTCATATTTTTGCTCCTTTGAGCAGCCCCCAGGTATGAAACCACACCACCACTCTTTTTCTTGTCTTAATATTGAAATTTACACTACTACATGTTCCTGGGAAACTTCTCCATGAGTTAAAAGCCAGTGATGGTGTTGGCATAGCATTAGCATGAAGTGTTCAGACAGTTTTGCTTCTTACTACAGTTCTTCCTAGAACCCTATGGATTTAGATTGGTTTTAATCATCACAAGAACTGGGGGGACTTTTTACTTTTGTTTATAAAAAATGTCTGATTTGTCTCCCCCCTCCCTTGTAGTGACAAGTTTGCATCAGTTGTCCATTGAAACAGCAAACCAGAAATGCTGCTGCTAAATGCCCAGCATCACCTGTACTACCTTCTGTCCCTGACAGTTTTTCACCTCTATTTACACAGTCTCAAAATGTATTGCAAATCACTGCCATTCCTGTTAATACTAAACAAGTTACTATCCCAGCTTACACATCTCATTTGTGTCGTAATTCAGTCTTACCTGTATTTGTAATGCTGGTTTCAGATCCAGGCTGTCTGTGTCCACCACAGAAACAAGAAGGACAAAACACAACATTTTGTGACTGAAAGGTTTCTTCACTACTTCATGTAATTTTAAAAAGAGCTTTTCATTGTTCACCTATTTTTTATCTATGAATGCTTAAATAATTTCAAATAGAGGTGTAGATAAATAAAGTATATATAATATAATAAATATTAAATAGAAATTTTATATACATAGCTTGCTACTTGGCTTATAGGCGGTTAATCACTTTTTCCAGGGGTTGGACTTGATGATCCTTGTGGGTCCCTTCCAACTCAGGATATTCCCTGCTTCCATAATTTACAGTTGTACAGAAGTAATTGCCTGTCCTGTCCTTTCCTCAGAGGCCCTGCACCGCCCCTACGGTTGTGAAGTTGAGCCCCAGGCACTGAATGAAGCCATCAGATGGAGCTCCAAGGAGAACCTGCTTGGAGCCACTGAGAGCGATCCCAATCTCTTTGTTGCACTTTACGATTTTGTAGCAAGTGGTGACAACACACTCAGCATCACCAAAGGTACGGCTGGGAGTGCAGAGCAGCTGCGAGCTTCAAAACTCAGCAGCAGAAATCAGCAAGTGGAGTCCTTCCCTGGGCACTGCTTTTTTTTTGGCCCTTAGAGAAGGTGATTGATTCCCTGTGGTGATGGTGGGAAGCAGACAGTCCGTCCCTCGTGGTGCTGGAGGGACACCTGCCGGGCAGTTCTGCTGGGACGGGCACAGTCCAGCCCACTCCTGTGCCAGGCTCCCCACAGCGCTGGCCCTGTGAGATACCTGCTGTGGGAAGGGCAGAGGGAAATGGGTACATCATAGATGGTAACAGAACTCGGCAATTTCAGCCCAGGGCAGAACCAAGAATTAAGCATTGCACAGATACTTTCTGATTCTGGTCAGTGCATGTGTCAGAACTGTTAAATCGTTTGCCGTTCAAGGCTCCAAGGAAACAAATCTCATCCTTCCAATAAAATAAAGTCTTCCTAGTCTAATTAGCAGAAGTACAAGAAGCTTTTTGAGTTCCTCCCTCTCACTGCATTGAATCAGTGAGCAGTATCCTAGGTATTCTGTCTCAGCCTTTGCTTCATAAATACTTTATATGTGACAGTTTAATTACAAGATGATTTTAATGTTAAGCTACAAACTCAGGCTCAGCTGATGCTGAGTTTCTCCCTCAGTGAGACCCAATAGCTTGCGCTGTGCTTATTTTGGTTTTCTCTTTCTGGTCACAGGTGAGAAGTTGCGAGTCCTGGGTTACAACCAGAATGGTGAGTGGAGTGAGGTACGTTCGAAGAACGGGCAGGGCTGGGTACCAAGCAACTACATCACTCCGGTGAACAGCCTGGAGAAGCACTCGTGGTACCACGGGCCGGTGTCCCGCAGTGCAGCCGAGTACCTGCTGAGCAGCCTCATCAACGGCAGCTTCCTGGTGCGGGAGAGCGAGAGCAGCCCGGGGCAGTTGTCCATCTCGCTCAGGTACGAAGGACGCGTTTACCACTACAGGATCAACACCACCTCGGATGGCAAGGTAAGGACCTCTGGGCGCTGCTGTGCGGAGAGGAGATGAGGATACTCATTAAGAGGTGGTGCAGAATCTCAAGTTGCAGACTGTTAAGGGAGGGGGGAATGTGACAAAACAGGTCCAGTATTAATGTGAAAGAACACGTGTGCCACGGGTTTGGTGGTAACTCCCCAAACAGCACTTTGGAGGAAGCGCAGGCAGTTCTTGTCTGGGCTGAAAGTAGCTGGTAGCAAGGCAGCTGTGGTTGGACGTGGTGATAGCCTTCCACTGATCCCCTTAGAAGCAGCAGAGCTTTGGTAAGTCGGCATTTTTAACCAAGATCAAGTAGTGGTATGTTGTGCTGAGAGATGCAGAAATAGGCTTTGTGCTTGACGAAGAATTCCAGTTTCTAGTCCTACAAAGCACAAGGCAGGAGACAGCACAGCTCTTAAATGATGGCTTATATGTAGTTGCCTCGTGCAGGTGAAAACCCCACAGATTATGAGTTATTTGCCCAACAAGAAGAGAACAGATATTCTAAAATCCCGGGTTTTTGATTAACAAAAAAAACGTTAAAATGTTTGAACTGTGCCTGTTTTCCAATGTTACTGAAAACTTCCAGCTGCCTTCATTTAAGCAGATTCCTGTTTCTTGCTGAACAGGTCTATGTGACAGCAGAAAGCCGTTTCAGCACCCTGGCAGAGCTCGTGCACCATCACTCGACGGTGGCAGATGGCCTGGTGACAACTCTGCACTACCCAGCACCCAAGTGCAATAAGCCCACGGTGTATGGAGTGTCCCCCATCCATGACAAGTGGGAGATGGAGCGCACTGACATCACCATGAAGCACAAGCTCGGGGGAGGGCAGTATGGAGAGGTCTACGTGGGGGTCTGGAAGAAATACAACCTCACAGTCGCTGTGAAAACGTTAAAGGTGAGTTTGCAGATTGCATTTGGTCACCAGGCATGACACGAGCAAGGAAACTGCAATGTTCTCAGCTACACCTGATGATGTGAACATGAGAAAATGGAGTGTGCTGCTCTGCATTAAACCCATGCCTGGGAGTAGCCTTGCAGATCAAAGTGGCTCTATCAAACCTGCACCAGAGCACGTGGCTTAGAAACAAATTGGAATTTTGGCCCATCAGGAGCCGCATGTCCAAGTCAGACTAATAGCAATGGTTACAAATCCAACTTCCCTTCCTCCAGAGGAGCTGTGGAGGCTTTAAGAAATCAAAGGTGTAGAAAATACCTTCTATAAGCTGTCCTCCACTCCTGGAAAAATTCAGCTTCTCCATTTCTCTTTTCAAAACCTTGTGTTTGTTTTAGCATTAACAACCGCAATTCTAAGCGTCCCCTGAGCAACTCAATTTTTATAGCTGTACAGGGGAACTAAGTCAGTGACCCTGAGAGTCTTCCTCTCACCACCCACAACAGCTACCAAACGAGCAAGCCTGGTGCTGGCAGGGCACTGCAGATCAGTCCCTGCAGGACAGGCAGGCAGCTGTTCAGAGCTGCTACAGTTTGCTTTGACAAAAGCCAAAACAGCAGAATGGAGACAAAGATGCCATCATTTATATTCAACCTGGATGTGTGGTGTTAACCAGACCTTGGTCATGAAGATAAATGTTCTCTTCTTTTGCCTCTCTGTCTATCTAGGAAGATACCATGGAGGTGGATGAGTTCTTGAAAGAAGCAGCTGTGATGAAGGAGATCAAGCACCCAAATCTGGTGCAGTTGTTAGGTCAGTGAAATGCCTTGCTCTTTCTGTTCTTACTTAGTCTTCATTTTGGCAGAAACTTGCCTGGTTTAAATGCAGTGGCAGCTTTTCTGTATTTATATAACTTTATGGATCAGGTCAGGTTATGGGGTGGTATTTTTGACTGCTTTATGTAATATTGGAACTAAGAGTCACTAATTTTAAATAAAACATCAAATACAGTCACATTAGTAGACAGCTTTGCTGTTGAGGCACGACTGTTACGTAAAAGTTTGCAATATCATCCTCCTGCTGGTTTGTGTTCTTGGCCTTAGACATGCTCCAGGGTTCAGTTATCAGGTTCAGATTCCTCCTCTGCTGCATTAAATCAGATTTACACAATCATTTTCCGTGACTTATTTTTCTGAGAGAACAGAAGAAAGTTGTAAGAGAATTCAAAGTGAAAGGAAAAAATTCTGTTGGAAGCACGACAAATACCATTCTCCATACTTCTCAAATCAGAGACATTTACAGAAAAGGCTGCATTGAAGAGAACAAATTAATCCATAATTAAGCAGAAGACACCGGAGGGACTGCTGCTGCTGTGAGGGACTCTGTGTATCACCAAATAAGTACATGAGATCAAACAGCTCAGGACTGGAAGAAATCCACAGGCTTTGCATCTTGGCTCTGCCCTGTTGTCTCACTGGCAGATGCATGATATGATGATCATTATTAAATAGTTTGCATAGCTGTTAAATCTACACGCACAAGGATTCTTAAGGAGACACCCTAAACCTTCACTAGTGTTTAATTGCCTCTGGATTTCTGGTGCTTTCAGGAGCGGAGCTGTCAAGCCTAGGATGAAAGAAGAAATGTGAAGAATGTGAAGGCTTTTACTAATGGCAACTGCTCTGTAGCCATTTAAAAAAAGGGGCATAGATGAAGTGTGTGCCAGCCCTGTCTGGTTCCAGGAGCAGAGATGTAGATGTTTGTCATCAGAGAGCTGCATTTTTTCTCTTTCTGATGCACAGTGCAGTTGTGCTTTGCTCCTGCATGTGTGTAAGGCCCTCGGCAGAGCTGCAGGGGGGATCCCAGAGCTGGGACAAGAGTATCCTGTTGCCCTCCTCCTCCGCCTTTACATGCTTTGCACAGTGACTGTAGCAAGCAGCCATCCCAGGAATGTGTGAGAATGCTGCTCTAGGAGCAGGTCTCACCGTGCTGGTTCCTTACCCAGCACATGGGAGTGCTTCACATTGCTCTGGAGTGACATTTCAGTCTGGAAATCTCGCCAGCTGACAGGTACCTGCCTCCAGTTGGCCACTCTTCAGCTTTGTGAAGGCAGCGAGGGGAAGAAAAGCAAATTGTGTGTTCAAAATTCTCCTTTTTCATTCTGTAACCTTTCAAAGAACAGAACTACTGCTTCATGTATATTATATAGGAATAGTGGTGCTTTCATAGATGTGTTTCTCCCTATGCATAAAGTGGGTGGACAGAAAAATAGGAAGAAGCCCCGAGTTTTAAGCTGGGCTGCGCTGACCTGGGTCTTGTATATGGAGGTCTTCACTTTCCCAGAGAAACACTCACCGGTACAGAATGCAGTAAATGGCTGTTAAACCAGGAATGGAGGTGAGAAAGGGAAGCTTCATTCACACGCTGCCCGCTCCTCCCTGGCAGGTGTGTGCACCCTGGAGCCCCCCTTCTACATCGTGACGGAGTACATGCCCTACGGGAACCTGCTCGACTACCTGCGCGAGTGCAACCGCGAGGAGGTCAGTGCTGTCGTGCTGCTCTACATGGCCACCCAGATCTCCTCTGCCATGGAGTACCTGGAGAAGAAGAACTTCATTCACAGGTGCGTGAAATCATGTGGAGCTGGTACAGTTTCACATTGCAATGATAAACAGGCCTCCGGCATGGTGGGCGGGCCAGGAATTCCAGCTTTTGGGGAGGTTTCTTCCACAGTTAGGATTCACACTGGCTTGTCCATTGGCTGTGCTGACTTCAGTACTGCCTTCCAATACCTTCTCCCCGGGACTTTCATAGCAATCTTGTGCCTGACTGCCTGGCAACAGCTGGTGTTGACCTGTACCCCCTGTGTGCAGACAGTGTCCACCCAAAGTCCTGTTTAAATGCAGATAAAGCCGTGCCATAAACGTGTTACCAGTGTGCGATGAGCTGCTGATCCCATCCTATCCTCAGGAAACATAAACTTGGCACCATAACAGCCATCATTGCTGAAAGCTTAAAAGAATTTAAACAATTAATCCTAATCCTGATTTACCTCATTGCTCCTAAGAGTAAGTCCACTCAGTTTCTGATGCTGTTCAGGGCACAGCTCGCCTTGCCTTTACCTGCTGTGTGCAGAGAGTGCTTCCAGGCCCAGGAGAGTGGGGCCCCAAAACTGCATTCAGTAGCCCTGCTCCTGCTGCAGTGGTGTCCTTTTGTCCTTTGTGCAGGGACCTGGCAGCACGGAACTGCTTAGTTGGAGAAAACCACGTGGTGAAGGTGGCTGACTTTGGCTTAAGTCGTCTCATGACGGGTGATACCTACACAGCCCATGCTGGGGCCAAGTTCCCAATCAAATGGACAGCTCCCGAGAGCCTGGCCTACAACACCTTTTCAATCAAATCAGATGTGTGGGGTAAGAAAACTCACCTTCAGTGTCCTTTTCTTGTTAATTTTGGTTTTTTTCTGCCAGCCCAGACTATAACTTGCTTTCTGGCCTGGGCAATAAACCTTTGTGAAGACAGTCACACACCAGGTCACAACTTCATGAATCAATAGCATTTTTAGCATGTGATGTCTCCGCCTAGACTGGCCTGAAATATCTGCAAGGAAACGATGCTGCCTCAAGCTGCAGTGAAAGGCCACAGAGTAATGAACAACACAAGGGCAGACTTATGACCAGGAATTTTGTTTTCCTCCTTTTGCAGCCTTTGGGGTGCTGTTATGGGAAATTGCTACCTATGGGATGTCACCATACCCAGGCATTGACCTCTCTCAGGTGTATGATCTGCTGGAAAAGGGCTATCGGATGGAGCAGCCCGAGGGGTGCCCTCCCAAGGTGTATGAACTGATGAGGGCATGTGAGTATCTTCTTCCAGCTCTGGGGACAAAGCCGGGGAAGGTGGGAGGAATCTGTAATTAACGGCCCATCAGTCTCCAGCAATACCTGATCCCCAGCATGTCCAAGTCAGGTGGGCTCCGGTTGTGAAACTAAGAAGGTGGGGAATGATGAGGGATATTACTGCCTAAAAAACCTTCAGGAAGCTGACAAAAGCCCAGAAGCTGGGAATCCATGTGATCCTAATGCAAAACAAGCAGAATGCCAGTCACTTCCCAGAGCCTGTGGTGATACCAGCAGACAGTGCTTCCAGAATACATTCCTCTAGCTCAGATTTCTAACTACAGAAATTACACTTTCCATCATGATACTCTTCTGTAACTTTCCAAGCACCATCTAGGATCAAGGCACTCTCCTCCTCTTTCCCCCACAGGGTGCACACATCCTTCCTTTGGAAGGGTCTGCCTGAATTTCTGTATTAAAGGCATGTGAGCAGGATGTTGTCTGGAGCTTTACACCCTCAATTATCTGTGACTGGGCTAGATGTGTCCAGTCCAAGCAGACAGGGTAGCAGACAGGGAATTGTCCTTCTCCCAAAATAATCAGAAAGAGGGATAGGGAGATCCGAAAAACCTGTAGAGTTGGCAGAGAGCTGGGATTTTTAGAATTGGTTCCTTCTTCTCAAGATTTGTTTGCTAGGATACAGTAGGGTGACTGACTGCTGCCATGAATCAGTACCTGTGAATGATTCTAAAGCCTGTTTAACAGTAGGTCAGAGTCTGGCTACTTTCTGTTTCCTTGGACAGAAGAAAAATGAATCTCCCCATTTCAGGTACTGAGACTTAACTCTGCTCTCTGACACTGCAGGCTGGAAGTGGAACCCACCAGACCGACCTTCCTTTGCTGAAACCCACCAGGCCTTTGAAACCATGTTCCACGACTCGAGCATCTCAGAGGGTGAGAGCTGCTGTTGTTTTGTTCCTGAAACAGCACTGGAGGTTATCCCCAGAGTGCTGTGTCTCATGGATGGGCCCTGAAGGCTCATCTGCTGGCAGTGGGGCTGAGATGGAGCTCCATCCCTTTCTTATTCTTTGAGCCGTAATTGGGGTAAATACGTTCTCTTACTTGCTGCACAAATACTGAATAAACTTCAGACACATTCCAGTGCAGGGGACAGTGTCATTTCATTTGAGCACTGAGATGCCAAAGAGCTGATTTAAAGAATATTGTCTCCCTTATCAGAGGAAATCTCATGTTTTCCAGGCTGAAGAGTGAGGAATAGTGAGTGATGGAGAGAGAGAAAGATGTATGCTTATCACAGTCCCTTGCTGACTGCAGCAATTAGGTCATGAAATATTATTCTACCAGCCTCCACTTTTTAAAAAATGTGCTTTAATCTCTGGATTTTCTGCTTAGCTACTTCTAGAAGCAAATCTGTGCAGCTCAGGTCTGAAATACAACCTACCAGGAGGTAAATACTGGTGAGGAGTGTGATACTATTCAGCAGACAAGCAGAAATGTCAGAGCATTCTGCTCAGTTTTTAAATTAAATATGCAACTGATCCATCAACTTCCCTGCTACAGAACAAGCACGCCAGCTGGAATTTTACCAGTGAGGATCTGTAACAGGCACATCCAGCGGCCACACAAATGCCAAGCTGGGTGTGGCTAGGAGGTTGTGGGGTTTTTTCTGTGTTTGTTTTCTTTTTCCTTGTGTTGACATGCAGGCTTCATTTCTAACAGGGGGACACAGTGCTTTGCCTCAAGCAAAGCAGCTTAGATCCAGATCCGGAGAGGAACCAGCTTTGGGGCTGCATCAGTAGGATGCACCTTGATTAAAAACAGGCAAATGCATCCAGTGCTGCCTTTAGCTCTTGAGCAGCCCTTAATAGACTCCCTCCTGCACAGGTCATCCTACCACTGCTTTTTTTTTGGCTGAATTTATAAAGATGTAAATGAGTTTGAAATCATTATGAAAAACATCTGACCCTGAATACCTCTAGACTTGAACAAAGACTAAATCCATAAATTATGTATTTCTCAGTCATGGATCTCTTCCTGCCAGTCTGTGTTTGCAGTAAAGACCCAGTTTGTTTTTTTTCCTCTTCCTTTGCTGGTCTCTGTTCCGACTGTTCCCTTTTTTTCCTTTCAGAGGTAGCAGAGGAGCTTGGAAGAACAGCCTCGTCCTCATCCATAGTTCCTTACTTGCCCCGCTTACCCATGCTGCCCTCCAAGACAAGGACCCTGAAGAAACAAGCGGAGAACAAGGAGAACATTGAAGGAACACAGGACACTGTGGAGCACTCGGCGTCCAGCTCAGCACCAGGTGTGGGCACTGGGGCAGTGGCAGTGAGGCCACGTGTTCTGGGTGTAAATTCCCAGAGAAACAAAGAGCAACATGACAGCAGCTTTGTGCTGTTGTGTCATGAGTGCTGTTGGCCCAATTATTTACTAGCAAATAAAAAACACTGTAGATTTTTCAGTGTTCTTGTGGTGAATCCCATTGTATTTTTTGTTTCAAATTCGGTTTTGCTGCTCTTTTTTTAAATGACAGCTTCAAAACTAAAGAACAATGCAACAAGAGATTTTCTCCTATACTTAGGGTATGTGGAAAGGAGCAAAAAATTACAGGAAGGGAGTAATAAACTGAAAGAAAAGAGCAACTCTTTTCTGATCTCTCTCCAAAGTGGCCTTCTCAATATAGAAAACAGACAAGTCCCGTGCAGAAATGGAAAAAAGTAAAGAAAAAATAATAAAATACAAGTGCTCGCTTCATCTCTCACTCAGTCTCTGCAGCACCTGGGCAGGTAAATACACCAGGCCCATAAAGCCCAGTGCAGGGCAGGGAGGTGGAAAGGGAAATAGATTGTGCAGATTGACACACCTGTTTCTTGTGCCCAGGTTTCATCAGAAGCTCACAGCCGACAGGCGGGTCCCCCGCGCTGCCCCGCAAGCAGAGGGACAAGTCCCCCAGCAGCCTCCTGGAGGATGCCAAAGAGACCACGTTCACCAGGGACAGGAAAGGGGGCTTCTTCAGCTCCTTTATGAAGAAGAGGAATGCTCCCACTCCTCCCAAGCGCAGCAGTTCCTTCCGGGAGATGGAGAACCAGCCCCACAAGAAATACGAGCTGACGGGTAACTTTTCCTCTGTTGCCTCCTTGCAGCACGTGGACGGCTTCTCCTTTGCTCCCGCGCAGCAGGACACGAGCCTGGCACCCCCCAAGGGCTACGGGGGGGGCTTGGTGCAGAGGACCTTCTACGGCGAGGATGGCACCGGGCCCAGCAGTGCTGGGGGTGTGAGCACTGGTGGAGGGTGGTCGGGCATCACCGGCTTCTTTACGCCACGCTTGATTAAAAAGACTCTGGGTTTGCGAGCAGGAAAACCCGCTGGCAATGAAGAAGCTTCAAAGCCTTTTCCAAGGTCAAACTCTACATCTTCCATGTCCTCAGGGCTTCCAGAGCAGGATAGGATGGCAATGACCCTTCCCAGAAATTCCCAGAGGTCAAAAATTCAGCTGGAGAGGACTGTGTCCACCTCCTCTCAGCCCGATGAGAGCACGGGGAGGGCCGGTGACCTGCTTGCCAAAAGGTTTGAAGAAGGCCCTGCTTTGACCAGAGAGAGACCAAAAGCAAAACTCTTGCCGAGGGGTGCCACAGCACTCCCCTTCCGAACTCCCTCGGCAGCAGAAGAGAAGGAGGGTCCAGGGCTAGTGGCAGCTCCTAAGGGCAAAGAAAAAAACAGTGGCCCACGACAAGGGGCCCTTGAGGAGGGCGAGAGGCCGGGGTGGTCATCGCCGGTAAAGGCTGCAGCAATACTTCCAACCACTCATAACCACAAAGTGCCAGTCCTAATCTCACCCACTCTAAAACACACTCCAGCAGACGTGCAGCTCATTGGCACAGACTCTCAGGGTAATAAATTTAAGCTCTTATCTGAGCATCAGGTCACTTCTTCCGGCGACAGGGACCGGCCCAGACGGGTAAAACCAAAGTGTGCTCCACCTCCACCACCAGTGATGCGGCTCCTCCAACAGCCGGCTGCCTGCTCGGACGCAGCAGAAGAGCCGAGCGGCGCGGCGGGAGCGCAGCACGGACTGGAATCGAGCGAAGGCAGTAAGAAGGCGGCAGCAGCAGCAGCACCTGTCGGTGGAAAATCTGGGAGGCCCGTGATGCCTCCGCCTCAAGTGCCTCTGTCATCGTCTTCCACCTCCCCGGTGAAAATGGCCAACGGCACGGCCGGCGCCAAGGTAGCGCTGAGAAAGACCAAGCAGGCGGCGGAGAAAATCTCCGCAGACAAGATCAGCAAGGAGGCGCTGCTGGAGTGCGCGGATCTGCTCTCGAGCGCCATCGCCGAGCCCACGCCCAACAGCCAGCTGGTGGACACGGGGCACCAGCTGCTGGATTACTGCTCAGGCTACGTGGACTGCATCCCGCACACGCGCAACAAATTCGCCTTCCGGGAAGCCGTGAGCAAACTGGAACTCAGCCTGCAGGAGCTGCAGGTGTCCTCGACAGCTGCTGGCGTCCCTGGGGCAAACCCCGTCCTTAATAACTTATTGTCATGTGTCCAAGAAATCAGTGATGTGGTGCAAAGGTAGCTACTGTCAATCTGGGTAAGAGAAACACACGCGGGGAGGGGGGGACTGTTTTTCTGTACTGATGCTTTCAAAAGGAAAGACTGATACTTGAGTATGTGAAGTACCTCAGATCACTGAGTTCTCCTCACGTTTACAGGTTCATCTCAGAAAATTGGGGATGGAGAGGGTAGATTAAAGCTGTAAGGCGCAGAACATCGAGGATCTGTCCCTACCTAGTCAGGCTGATCTGCTTGGTATGGCAAGGGAAGGAAGTTCCTTCTCCTCCCTTGGAGAGGCAGGAGAACCGATGGCAGGCTCTCCCTCTGGGCAGGACGTGGTGACAGCCAGAGCCCTGGGGTGGCTGCAGCTGCTTGGCCCTGCAGCCCCTGCCCTGGCTGCACTCACGTGTGCTTCACTGTCCTCATGGGGCCGAGGAAAGGCCCTGGGGCTCTGCTGGCACCAGCGGCACAGCAGTCGGAGCCGGAGGGGCTCCCCAGGGGGGCTCGTGTGCAGCTGGGGGAAAGGTCTAATGCACTGACAGTGTTCAGAGCTGCTGGAGGTGGATGCACTGGTCTGGATGGCTTAACTTCCACAGCGCTGTTGCTGCTGTAATGAGAACTGCAAGGTTAGTTGATATATGAAACTGTCCCTTTTCCCTCCTGCCCACCCCATCCGCCACGTTCTCATCGTCACTGTGTTGGAAGCGTCAGGGATGCTGGGCAGATTTACCACTGGAATACCCCCTTCCCACCACACAGCCTTCACTCAGCTGATACCTATTTCTAGTGGTCTAGCACAGGTGCTGCTTGATGGTCATTTTTGAGTAGTTTGGGGCTCTTGCACAACTTGCCAGTGTTGTTGTTGGGGTGGGTGGGTTCTTTGTTTTTTTAAGCTCTAGATTGTTTTAAACTTGTTGCCAGGTTGACTCCCCAGTTCAGTTTGATCACCATGAGGACCCATGGTAGGTAAGGCAGAGCCTCCACCCCCCTGGCTGGTCTCCACATTCCTTGAACAGTCACAGCACTGCAGGGCCAGCTGGAGAGCCAGAAAGTACAGCCCAGCCTGCCCACCACCTGTCCTTACTGCTGCAGGATTCCCTGGACTTGTCCCTAACCCTTCACACTGCCAGGTTCCTGGGATTTGTTCTGGTGCTTACCTGTCTCACAGGCTTCCAGCTTCCCTGCATCCCAAGGTGATAAAGTATGGCAGCACACAGGGAAACACCTCCATGTATTGATTCCTGTATTTTAAAGGCTAGACCAGAATCCTACGCTGTGGTGTAGGGAACGTGCACGTAACCTGTGCACTCCTCTGCCTGAGGCGTGGCAAAAAACGCTGTGGCTCTGCCTTGAAGGGCTCCCACTGAGTCTCTGATGCCTTCTAACAATCCCAGAATGAGAGCAGCTGAATGGTTGATGTTGTCATCCTTGGTCTTGGTGCTGTTTGCAGACTGCTGTGGCCTCAAAAAGCTGGTCTGTGTCCATGCACAACTCCCCAAGGTGTAAATGTACTGGCGAGTAGGAAGAGTTCAGTTGCTGTTTTGTGAGAGGAAAAGGAACAGACCAGAAACCTGGCTCTAGATACACTTTACCTGCATGCTGCTGCTCACTTCACACTGCTGGTGATAGAGGATCTCGCTTGCTTTGCACCTTAAATCTTTTATTTTTGGCTAAAACGCTTTTTAAACTTGTTTTTCAAGTGTGACCATGCTGCTTTTAGTCTGAGCATATAGAGTGGAGCTGTGGCACAGGTGTGATTTCAGAAGATGGGCACCTCCATTTGTCTAGAAGCACATGTTGGTGCTTGGAAGCAGGCTGGGGGTGTCAGCAAGTGTCCCTGTTTTTTCCACAGAGCATAGCAAGACAGGCCTGGAAAAATCTTTAGAAATGGGCTGGTGTCTGAGAATCCTCATTTCATCACTGCTCTGAGCTAAGCAAAGTTGTGTCGGGGTGCGTGGAGGCACAGCAGAGGAGCAGCATGTGGGGTACAATGGACCAGAGGGCTTCCATGGCCCTGGAAGTGAAATGGAGGGGGGAAAAGGAACCAAGCAGCCCGTGGTGCTGGCAAGTGCTGATCCCCTGCAGCCCCCGGGGCTGTCCCAAGGCTCCTCCGCAGCCACGCCAGGCTCGGTACCAACCCCTTATCTCGTAGACTTTACTGAGGGCTTTTGTGGTTTACCTTATCTCTTTCAGTCATCTTTATGGAAGCTGTGCATCCAAACTAACTGCCTTTGGAAAGGTGACCTGCAGAGGGAAGGTGGCTTCAGGCATTGCTTCACGTGGCCTGTCAATCAGAGGCTTTTAGAAGGTGGGGGGCTCCCTTTTCTTCGGGGCAGAAGGGCAGGTCTTGCTTGCCCTGGCAGACAATCACATGGTTCCATCACTGGACTGCTGCTCAGCCTGGGGCAAACGGGCTGGAACTGAAGGGATTCCCAGGGAAAAAGAATTTTGACCACGTTTTAAAGCTTAGCCCCTTTCTGATGAGTATTTTGAAAGAAGCCTTTTTTTTTTTCTCCCCTGAATGCCAGTCTTCCAGAAAAGCTCCGGCAAAAGTGATGGAATAGCAGTATGGAATTTCTAACTACTCGAACTCCCCCCTTCCAGCCCTTTCTGAAGAAAGCATCTGCGTCCCAATGAACCCTGGCCATCCCCACTTCCCTTCCCTACTTCCCAGATGCTCCCTGGTTTCTCCTGGCCCCAGCAGTGGAGAGGGGCAGGGGGACAGGGCAGAGTCACAGAATGGCTGAGGTTGGAGGGACCACTGGAGGCCACCTGGTCCAAATGCTCTACCCCAACAGGACCACCTCGAGCCACCTGTGAGGAGCATGTCCAGGCAGCTTTGGGGCATCTCCAAGCACAGAGACTCTACAGCCTCTGTGCCCAGCACAGGAGCCTGCTTAGTTCTGACCCCTCCTGGGGTGGAAAAACAAAGGCCAGTGGAATTTGGGGATTTGTCTGTTGTCACTCCCATGGAAAGTGTTTTCTCTGCTCTCACCTATCATCTAACATCAGGGAGGCAGATTGTGGCAGAGGTGGTGCTGACTTGACAGGCTTTTTCCCCTCCTAAATTGAAGGCTGCAGAATTGCTGGGACTTCTGTTGCCCTACAGTGTTTTATTCCCAACCTGCAATGTCCCCCTGCCCCCTGGCAGGATAGCAAAAGGATGCTCTCCAGGGAAGCTGGTTCTGCTGTAAATCACCATCCAGTTGTTCTTCCTTCCACAGCTACTCCTAACACTTTGACCATTCCCTCTCCCTTTAGCTGGGTCTGGCTTTCTCTTCAGCCTTAAAGGCCTCCGCTGTGGGCAATTCTCTGCTTTCAGCTTGGCACCAGATGTGCAAAGGAACATGAGGCTGGTGACACTC
This sequence comes from Oreocharis arfaki, assembly GCA_013398015.1. NCBI lineage: Eukaryota > Metazoa > Chordata > Aves > Passeriformes > Paramythiidae > Oreocharis > Oreocharis arfaki. The sequence continues at coordinate 298,837 of VZRR01011050.1, forward strand.
CGTTATTTGTCCCAGTGAAGGGCACTTCATGCTCCATGGTTTGGGAGGGGACAAGGCATAAATGCTGTTGTTTCTGCTCCTCAGCGCTGTCACGCAGCCGTGGGGGCACGGCTGGAGCTGGGCTCTCTCACTTGCACTACTATGGGCCAGAATTGAAAGCAGTTGTCTTTGCCACGGGGATGGCACCCACGGGCCTGGTAACGCCAAGCACAAGGCACGTGCTCACAGAGTGAGCTCAGTGGGGCACTTTCTCTTCCTACCACTGTGGGAATTCGCTGACTCCCAGGTGCAATTCTCTCTTCTTCCTGCACTGTACCCCCTTCTTAACCCCCAAGTGGTGCACTCGATGTAGTCACGTTCTTCATTAGCGTGGGCAGGGAGGAAGCTGAGCTAAGGGTCTGGGTCTTGGGACTGCACCAAATTTAGCCACTGGGAAAGGGGAATTGAAGGGAGCAGCGTTGCTGATGCAGAACACAGCAGGCAGGGAGGGAGGGCTGTGCTTCTCCTCCTCAGGACGTTTCTGCTGGGTGCCACTGGCCCCGTGTCTGTGAGACACGGCTGAACACAAGCGCTGAGGTGCTTTTTGCAGGAGTTGTGGGGCACAGGGAACCCAACCCCACAGTGGAGACAGAGCAGCCCCTCCCCACCAGGCGGAGGTGTGGGGCGGGTTACGCTGCAGCCGCAGAGCAATCCCGGCCCTGTGTCCTGCGCTTACCTGAGGCAGGCTTTTCCTCGGGAGCACCCGCAGCGCTGACAGGCGCCAGTGACTCCAGCAGGTGGTGGTCACAAAGCCATCAGGCTGCTGCCTTCTCCTGTAACACTCGCAGCTCGGCCCTGCTGCTCGTCAGGAGCGGGCAGGGAGACTGGAAGGCAGCGGCTGCAGCACGCGTGGGAAGCTCCCAGGGGACGGCCCAGCACGGGTGGCTGCCGGGGTGGTGCTGCGGATCCCTGGAGTGGAACAAAGCCCTCGGCCCATTCTCTGGTGGCAGGTAACGAGAGGTTCTGGGGCTCGGACTTGCTTCTCACCACTCCACGCTCAGCAGTGTCTGTACCAAAGGAGGTCGTTCTTCCCCATGTCTGTTGGGCACGGGAGGTGGAGCCCGCCCGGCTCACGTGGCACTGTTTGTATCGGTAGTGAACTCGTTGAGGGCAGGAATGGATGGAAATGAAACACGTTAATCACCAATCACTCTTAGCAGTGTTGTCAACTGTTTTTGTTTTTTAATTGTTATTGTAATATATTTTGGTTGTTTTTCTAATTTAATTCTCTCACTATCGTCTGACTGTGAACTGCGAACAGTGTTAAACTTGATGTAAATAAGGCCCTTGAAAGGGCCTCTTTGCCTGTCGTTCCACAAAGTTTTGCCAATTTGCATTTTGTTTTAAATAAAGGTTGCAATATTTTATTGGCAAAAACCACTTGAGTAGGTGCTGCTTTTTTGTTTTCCTTAATGAATATTTGAAGCTGCTCAGTCCTAACCAGAAGCTCGTTCATTAGGGCAGAAAAAATTGTTATAAACCTGTTTTAAAAAGAGAAATAATTTATTCCCACCAGGTTGCAAAAAAAAGCAGTATCTTTATTTATGTGGCATCTGTTTGGAACCAAACTGTTGCCCCAGCGTGGTCAGAGAGCAGCTCTTGCTGTCATGGGGCTGATCAAAGCTCACCCCAGTGTGACACACACCCTTGTGACCCGGCAGAGCGCAGCTCCTGCCTCGCCCTCCTCGGTGCCACCCCAGCCTGCGTCAGCCTAACCCAAACAGCTCAACACTTCTTTACATGGAGAAAAAACCCCAGGTTATCCAGGCTTGCACACAACCTTCAAGGAGCAGCTTGCTGAGCTTTCTGCCCAAGTGACCAAACACAACCCGAGTTGTGTCCTGTGAGGCAGCGGCCTCTCTTCCCCAGCTGCCATCCCTGAGTCCATCGCCCCCAATGCTTCCCAGGTTTCTGACACCTGAGATTAACCATAAACCAAGTCTCAGAAATGCCTCCTCACACGTGCTGGCACAGCCCCAAGGCCCAATCCATGAGCTGGCTGAGCAGCAGGAAAGCAGCTGGCTCACCTCTGCCTTGGACCATGAGGCCCCGTTAGATAACGGAGCCAGCGTGCCCGAGGGACGCAGGGACTCAAAGTCTGCGGGGCCAGGACGTGTCTGGCCAGTCGTTCCCAGAGGCTGCTGCTCCTCGCTGGCACCGCAAAATGGGTCAAAGCTTAAAGTGGATCAAAGGTTGCCCGTGGGGGTGGCCGGGAAGCCAAGCCCTGTCCTTGGCATGCGCTGTTTGCTCCTCGCCAGCACAGCCCTGTTGGAAGGGAGTTTTGACCCAGAGGTCACAAAGTGATTCCTGTAACACTGTCGAAATTTTTTGGAGCTGCTGTAACACACTTATCACCTGGTGAGTACCCAGACAGCAAACACCCCTTGGAATAATACTAATGCTGATACCAGCCAAAAATCCACAGCGTGAAATGTACTGAGGACAAAAATGAAAAAAAGAAGGAAAAAACTGAGCTTTTACAGCATCCATGAAAACTCACATTCACCTGCAGCCTGATGCTTCAGCCACCATCGTCCTCACCTGCCCTTTGCCCTCGGCAGAAGAATTCTCTCCCCTTTTTGGTTTTGCAGTGAAGGGAACGGACTCTTCACCAACCCGCTTAGAAAAAGAATTGCAGCAGAAGTTCCCCTCACCCCGGCAGCTGCTTCCATACAACAGAAGACTCCAGTGAGAGGTGGACACTCCAAAGTGAGAGCTATGGATTTGGCATCTCCAGAGGAGATTATTCAGTCATTTTCTCCCTGCACAGACTATGATCCTGGCCCGTGTGTCCCTGAGCAGCAGACACCTTAGAAAGGCATGAGAGCAAGAGGGGAAAACAACTCCAGCAAAATAGTTCTGAGCGATCTTGTAAAGTGACAGAGAAAACTGGGGATGGGGACGTGGCTTCGGCCACAGTGTCAACAGGACCAGCCTGCCCGAGGCCTCCCTGCACCACAGGAACAAACCAAGGACTGGGACATTCCCAGTCCCCACTCACATGGAACAGCATCTGTCAGCAGAACCACATCAGGCTACTGCCAGCTAAAAGAAGGGACTTGAAACACCAGACAGACTCCAAACGCAGCCAAGCACAGGCTGTCCCCACATCCCAGGAGAAAGGCATGCACCTCCTGCCCTGCAACAGCTCTGGGAGTAACGAGGGGTTCAGTCTCTGTTAAGTCCCTGTGGAGGTGCCTGCCTGGGCCATCTGCTTGCCTGACCCTGTGCAAAGAGAGCAGCTCCCAGAGTGCAGAACCACCTTCAGCACACGTGTGGTCCCAGCCGGTGTTCAAGGAAGGAAGTAATTGATGCGCTGGGGCACGGATTTGCAGCCCTGTGCGGAGAAAAGCTTCTCCTCTTTGGGGACAAACACCATCATCTGGGCCACCTCGTCGAGCGCCGCCTCGGTGTAGGGCAGGCCGCGGGCGCGGAAGGCGTCGCGCGCGCAGAGCTTCACGTGGTGGTACTCCAGGGGCAGGAACGGCACCACGGCATCGATGAGGCTCTCCCGGAGGAGGTGGCTGTGGGCGTAGCTGTTCTCTGGAGCAAAACACAAGACAAGGCAAACTCAGAAGCTTCACCTGAGAGCAGCGTCCCTCTGCGAGGCCAGGCTTGGCTGCGAGGGGCTCACCCAGCCGTGTGTGGTGGGACCCGCTGGTGCAGAGCTGCTCAGCACTGAGCCTGAGCACTGAGCATCTCCAGGAACGACGCCGAGAGACGCCTGGAGCCCCAGAGATGCCTCGGTACTGCCCTGTGGCCTTGGGCTGCCTCTTGCCCCCGGCCATTTCCAGGGCTGACAGGGGCCAGAAGGACTCTTGGCTCCCTCCCCACGTGCCTTGGCTCACGGGGACCAAGGATGGGGCTCTCATGGTTGACAAGCCCGGGGTGGGGTGGGGTGAGGGCTCGTTCCCTCAGGCACAGCCCCGTGTGGCACACAGATGGGACGGTGCAGAGGGGCAGCTTTGCAGGCAGCTGCCCACAGCCCCCCTGAGCGAGCCCAGCTCTTACCTGCAGTGTCCTGCAGCTCCAGCCGCAGCCGCTGCTCCAGGAGCTCCATGGAGATCTCCTCCCGTGCCCGGCCAGCTCGCCAGAAGTCCAGGGCGACCTCATTGATGGTGTTGCCACCAAGATTGCTGCGGACACACAGGGAAATCACTCAAGATTCCCCCCAGAGCTGAACTCTGAGCAACTGCCAGCAGCTTCCCTGCAGACAGGCCCCAGCAGTTCTGTTGGCAACAGAGGATTTGCTGTCTAGGATCAGCTCGTGGAGAGCCAGCCTTCTTCCCAAAGAGCCCCTTTCCGCAGGCGTGGATACAGCTGTCTGCCATCCTGCCAGCTCAGACCCAGGGGCAGCAGATTCCTCCCTCAGTCCCCTGTCCTGGCTTGGGAAGCCATCGACCTGGCAGGTGACACTGCTGAATAAGCCACCACAAAGTCCAAGTTAGAGGGCAGAGCGCATGGCAGGAGTCCCACTGGAAGTAAAGGTCCTGGGCAGGGATTCAAGCGGCAGCCCAGGACTTGGCAAAGCATCCTCTGCCCATGGGACAAAGCAGCAGCACAGTTCCCACCTAAGGACTCCTACGGACACCCATGGGGGCAGCTCTGTGGGGGGGATTGCAAGGTCCTGGCAGCTGTTGAGGGTCTAAGGATAACCCTTCACCCTGGAAAGCAGGTCCAGGAAAGGTGGCCCCCCCAAGTGCTGGTGAGGGGTTTGCCCACAGCTCCGAATGCCCCAGTGAAGTGGGAACCAGCTGGATGCAGAGCTCATGTGGGTGGGAGGCAGAGAGGCAGTGGGAGACACAGACCTTGCGCCCCATCCTCATGTCAGGGGCTCTGGACCCCAAATGGAAGGCAGGGAAAATTGAAAAGCCACCACTGTTTCCCACCACCCCATCCACCTCTTGTGAGGGGGAAAACAGCTTGTTCTGATCCTGTTCCCCGCCCAAACCACGGGACAAGCAGCCCCTTCTGACCGGGGACAGGCAGCCAGTCCTGCCCCAGCCCCAGCTCCCACACCTGGGCAGAGCTGCAGGGCCGTGCCCGTGTCCCCAGGAGCCCTGGAGCAGAGCCATCCCTCCTGAAGCAGGTCAGTGTCACACTGCCACCAGCAGTGATGAAACCCCTGGGATCACACACTGCTGCAGTTCAAGGCACCCTGCTCCCCTCTGCTTGGTGCCACAGGGTGGGGGAGACACGGTGCCCGTTCCTGACCTTCGTGGCTCGCCAGGCAGGACACGAGGTGAGCCCAGTGCAGCTGGCAGCAATTCCACCCCGTGCTGAGCAACAGGGCAGGACCTGCCCCTTCCACCACAGCCCCTGCCAGAGGCCCACGCAGGCAGGAATAGAGTGTGGTCAGTCCCACGGGCACTGGGCACTCAGGTCCTCCACAGGCAGGGAAACCTCTCTGAGGGAACCACCAAGCTTGGAGGGTACACCACCTCCTCCCTGGATGGTGGGAGGTGGAGGAGGAATGCTCTGCTCAGCTCCAACCAGAGGGAACAGCTCCTGCCAGAGCCAAGCTGAAGGCTGCAATTCCTACACTGAAAGGGGCCCAAGATGCTGGTCTCTCATTCTTCAGGGGCTACTTCAGACAGGTGCCTGCCTCACATCTTGGTTTTGAGATGTCCTGTTTCTCCCTCCAGCTGCATCCCACCCAGAGACAGCGCTGGGGTGCACATGTGCCCATCTTCTGGGAGAGGAACCAACTAAACCAGGCTGTGCTGATGCCAGGATCAGCCTCACAGTGCCTCAGTCTGCAGCCACAGCCAGGCAGTGGCAGCTCCCCAGCTCCTAACAGTGCACAGGAACCTCCCACCAAGGCCTTCAGCCCCAGCTTTGCTCCCTGGAGTGTGACATCTCCTGCTCAGCTGGGCAGGGTGACACCAGGTTAACTGACTCTGCTTCCTTGCCTCAAAGTCTAGACACTGGCTCAGGTGTCCCACCTCGGCTGGACCTCAGCTCCTCCTGTTCCCAGGGAGGATGCCCAGCACCCACAGGTAAAACTGAACATGGAGGCAACCACCACGAGGGAAGGAGGTATCTGTGCCCTCCCCTGCAGCCTGAGCCTCTGGTATCACAAACCTCAGGGGATAAACACCACCACTTGGTTCCTCCCCATCCCTCCAGGGGCCCAGAAATCACCTGAGGAAGAGGAAGATGGGTCTCTGGTGATCCACCGGGTCCTCGTTGTCGTGGTGAGCCAAGAAGGGCCGGATGGCATCCAGGAGGCTGGAGTGCAGCTTCTCGGCCTCGTCGAAGATGAACAGGGCCTGCCTGCAGCGCTGCAGGGTCTCGCTGAGCTGCCTCTGCAGCTGGGCCTGCAACAGGGAGGAGTGTCAGGAGCCCCGGGATAACCCAGCCATGCACCAGGGCTGCTCCATCTCCTCCCACCCAGCAGGACAGGGCAGAGAACAGGGAGAGCAAAGGCAGGAAAACGAGTGAGGTGAGATAAAATAGTTTAATAAGTGAAGGGAAGAGGAAAGAAAGAAATCAGGTGGTGCAAAGGCAGCCACCCACCCTGCCACAAACAGGCTGATGCCCAGCCAGTCTCTGAGCAATGGCTTCCTGCCACAAAAGCCCTCCCCAGCTTTTATGCCTGAGCATGACAGTAAAAGACATGGAACATCTCTTTGGTCACTGGGGCTCAGCTCTTTGCTGTGTCCCAAACTTCTCATACACCCCAGCCTATGACTTCGGGGCAGAGCGGGAGAGGGGGGAAGCCTCGGGGCTGTGCAAGCCCTGCTCAGCAGTGACCAGGACAGCACTATGTGAGCCACAGAGTCACTCACAAGCCCAAGCCACAGCCCCACGTGGGCTGCTGGGAGGGACGTGAGCTCCAGCCCAGCACACCGCACCACCCCGCGCTGTTGGCTCTCACCTTGTAGGAGTCCACGTAGTTGTGGTGTGGGAAGTGGAGGAGGGAGACGAACACCCGGACACACTCACTCTTCAGCCCGTCCCGGTACAGGTGGCTGGCCACCAGCCGAGCCACAAAGTTCTTCCCCGTGCCGGACCAGCCGTGGAAGGACAGGACCAGCGCCTTCCGGGGCCGCGGGCTCTGCAGGAACCCCTGCAGTGCCCGCACCACCACTTCCTTGGCCAAGTGCTGCCCGTGGAGCTGCCCGCTGAGGTCTGCCTCCAGCCCTGCACAGAGAGAGCACGAGCTCGGCCTTAAACTGCCAGCACAGCTGCTACAGGTGGGAATAAGAGGAGAAAACGCGGCAGGGCTGCCTGGCCGAGAGGACTCTGAAGCGGCATTAAAGCCACAGACTGCCTGTGCCCTGCCTACATCAGCCTCTGGCCTCAAAAAGACACAAATCTTCCACTGAGTCCTTTTTTCCTTAAGGAAGAGGAGGAGGTGTTTGGCAGCTGCAGAGAGTGCGGATGCCCAAAGGCCCTCCCAAACTCCCAGCACAGGGTTTGCATGCCAGAGGTCTCAGGGACAGTGAAATACAAAGATTCATGCACACAAGCCTCAGTGTCCCCTCCCGACCTAGGGCAGGGTCCTGGGCCAGTCTGGCTCCCACTGCATGTGTCTGGAATCTATGGGATGCAGGCAGGGCTCATGGCAAGCAGGAGCACACATGATGAACAGTAAGGAACAAACTCTCCTCGGTTTCAGAACTCAAGATGGGACACAGGACTCAGCTCAGCCCCTCACTCAGCCCCACAGCTGCGAGCCTCACAGCTCAGCACCCCGCTCAGAAAAGCCCTTTACTTACACCACTTTCTCGAACACACTTTAACAGGAAAAAACCCCTCGAAACAAGCCACACAAGCAGCACGGCCCCTACCTGTGATGTTGTTGATTATCCTGCAGTCTCCTGTCTCGCAGCACTTGCCGAAGCTGCAGTACCAGGCAGAGAGGATCTCCAGGTAATCCTGGCCCACCAGGGGAAAGCCCCAGCCTGGAAAGGGCAGCAGTCTGAGCAGAGAGGTTCCACGAAAGTGGCTTTTTTTGCATTTTGAGTAGACGCTCAGCTGAGCCCTGTTACGGGCAGCCCTCTCGCAGACGCACGGACCAGCCGTGGCCCTGCGGGCAGCCGGGGCTGTGGGGAGGGACAGCGAGCTCGGAACGGGGAGCAGCGGGTTCCACACGGCTCCGAGTGCCCAAGAGGCGCAAGTGCACTGCCCCCATCCCGGGCTATGCCAAGGAGAGAGGTGCCGGAGCAGCGACCCTCGGGAAGGAGCCGGGGGCAGAGCAGCACGTCCGGCCCCGCTGCTCCTTCCCGGGCACGGCACAGGGAGAGAACAGGGCAAGGCGCTTACTTGGGATGGGACTGGACTGTCGTTCTTCTTGCTCCTTCTCCTCCTCCTCGCAGCCCTCCTGCCACACCTTGCACGCCACGTACTGCCAATACTGCTTGGAGAGGGCACCCACAGCTCCCAAATGCTTCTTCACGGCTTCGTACCTCGCCCTGCCCCACGGTCCCCCCTCCGGGACGGGTCCCTGCTCCTCTGCCCAGGGCCCCCGGGGCGGTGGCGGTGTCCCGGGGCTGCCCGAGCCCCCCAGGAGCAGCAGCAGCACCAGGACGCAGCAGCCGAGGCTCCGGCGGGCCGGGAGCCTGCCCTGGCCCATGGCGCTGCGGCTGCGGCGCGGCCCCGCTCGGCTCCGCGGGGACCCGCGGGCCGCCCCCGGCCGAGCTGAGCTCACTTCCTGCCGGCCAGGGGCCCTGCTGGGGAACAGCGGCGGCCAGTGCCGGCCCCGGACACACGCGGCTTCTCTGTCGCCGTGCCAGCCGCGGGGACACGGCAACACCCAGCCCCGGCCCGAGCGGAGACACCCGGCACCGTGGGGCCCCGCCCCGGGCCCGGCCAGCCCCGGCTGCGCGGGGAGGGAGCGGGAGATGCCCAGGGAGGGCCGTGTTCCCACAGGGCTGCAGCACCAGCGACGAGTGCCCAGGGAAGGCAAATAATCTGCTTTTTGAGTAGCCCAGCGGCTCGGCTGAGGTTTTGCAGCCTCAAACGCAAGAGGAAATGGCAGCTGATCCTCAGTGTCCTTTCCGAGGGGAGCGGCGGGCGGCTCAGCCCGGCAGCACGGGGAGCAGCGCGGGGAG
>VZRR01011050.1:311979-337937 GCA_013398015.1 Oreocharis arfaki
CTGCCGAGGGCTCAGCCCGCACGGCCGAGGGCTCAGCCCGCACTGCCGAGGGCTCAGCCCGCACTGCCGAGGGCTCAGCCCACGTGCTCAGCAGATGCAGGGCCACGGGATGCACGGGCAGAGGACCACTTCGATCTCGGTGTGTTTTATTTCTGTATCCCTTTGGGACACTCTTCTTGCCTTACCAACCAGGCTCTTGCAAACAAGCTGCACGTCTGACCCCATTTTTGGATATACAGGAGCGGAGTAAATGCCACCAACAACCATTAGCAAAGGATTAACTGGGAGACAGCAGCAGCAAAACACTTCACACATTCAGCCCACCACATGTTGGAACTCGAGAGAGACAGACAGGGGAGGGAGAGACTTAAGCAATCCATCAGTGTTGCTTTATTAAAATCTTTATTCACACAATGTTGCTTTATGTGGGATCTGACCCCGGGGGATAGGAGTAGAAAGTCATGATTGCATTCTGTTTGCTTATTAGCAACTCCATTTGTGCAGCAGCTCCCAGGGGCCTCCTCTGGCAGCTCCGAGAGGGGGGTCTGTTTCCAGCATCTTGCTCCAGCTGCTGCACTAAATAAATTACCTTCTTAATAAATTAGTACTTTTGAGTTGAAGTTTGTTTGGCAAGACACACTCCAGTCCATCAGCTGCTGGAAGAGGAGCTGACTCGAGTGTCTCCTCCCCCTGAGGGCTGACTCAGAAGGAGGAGGTAAATAGCAGATGGCTGATGAGGGTCTCTTTAATTGGTTCTTGATTTCTGTGCTTCCAGTGCTCTGATCTCACAGGTAACCCCGACACAACCAGTGTGTAACATCTGGGGCCGGCGGGTGACACGTGCACAGCGAGCAAGAATCAGAAGGTGCCACAAAAACCTCCACACAGCACCTGCCTTGCAAACAGTGTCACTGTTCAGAGGTTCAAGCAGACCCTGCTGGCACGTAGATGCTGCTCCTCATCTCCTTTGCAATGCTTACAATTTAAAATCTCTCGGGGTTCTGTATTCAAGCAAAACGACCATCACTGCCAAAAGGGCAGAAATTGTCACAAGGCCAAAACCAGATCCTCCTGATTTTGGTTTAAGAGAGGAATTTATTTTTCTTTTCCTGCTGCAGAACACGAACCTCCAGTAGTGTTTACAGCAACCAGAAGCATCAATATCACAAATAAAAAACCAGCTCCAAAAAACAACCATTTCTTGCCTCCTTCAACTGAAAATGCTGGACTTCACGCCCTTTGTCCACAAGTAAACCAAAATAAACCAATACCCTGCTTTAAATCTTTGACATTTATACTGGGGAAAAACTTATCCCCAGGTTCCATCTGACAGCAAAAGCTTTAGCTTAGAGCAATGTGTAAGTGCTCAACACTAATTTAATTTCAAAGACTGAAAGACCTTTTTTTGAACCCATTATTAAGTCAAATGTAAATATCAAGAGTGATCATATAGAAATCAAAAATTAAATTTTGGTAGATCCCTCCCAAAATATTAAGAGCTTGTGATTAAGCTCAAAGAGAAGAATATGCTTTTAGAAATGCTACAATCCACCACCATGTGCTTCTCCATCTCCCCTTTGGGTAAATCATCTGAAATTTCCTGGGAAACAGCTTAAACCAGCACTTGCTCCTGCCCCACAGGCACCCCCCACAGCTTCTAAAGAGTGTTCTGTTATCAGGTAATAGAGGCACGAGCTCCACAGTGTCCTCAAAGCTGGCTGTGTGTCACTATCCTGACTAGGAACTCCAGTAAATAACCCCAGATCCCATCCCATCATCCCATTGCTCTGGGGTGCATCTGTGATGTGGCCAAGTCCAGAAGAGAGCAAGAATAACAAAGTTCAATCTCAAGTAAACAGTCACATTCTACTTTCAAGATACTCTGCTCATGCAATGAGAAAAAGACTTCACCAAAATAAACCAATACCTGCATTTTTCAGATAAACTCTCTCCCTGACACCTCCTGGATCAGGTGTGGCCAAGGTGCAGGAACAGGAAACAGCTTTTTACCTGCCTGCCACACTGCAGAAATCCTGACAGAAAAATCAAGGCAAAGACATTTTGGTGCTCTTGCTCTCAACTCCAGTAATCTGTAATCACTTTGGGAAGGGAACCCTCTCCTTTCATTAAGGACCATGCTGGCTGAACACTGATGCAAAGCTGTTCAATTTGGAAATTTGATCAAGCTGCTTCTCTTCTGGAGACACAAACTGAGACCTGCCCCAAGGTGATCAGTTTTATGACACAAGCTCGTGCCGAAAGACAACAGGACTAGCACAAGATGAGTGCTGCAAGCCTGCCCTGAAGAGCCAACTCTTCTCTATCTGTGGCAAAACAACTAGTGAGGAGCCCAGGATGACCATGCCAGGCAGAACATCGCAGTGGGGGTTGCAGGAAGCAGCTGGGGAAGGCAGAAAACCTCCTGGAAGTGGGCACAGCTTCTGAGCTCAGCCACAGCCAGAGCAGGTGAACGTGGGACCCAAACACTGGTGTTCCAAGAACAGCAGTGCTGAGCTCTGGGCACGGGGAGCAGCAGGAAGCTCAGGTGAGATGAAGAAGACAGACCACAGCTCAGGATTGTCTGCACAATCAGGTGTACACTGCTGGCAACTGGGGAAGTCCAGCCAAACACCTCTTCCCTCAGTCCCACGTGCCCAGGGGCTCCACAGCACTCAGGGCTCACAGTAAAGCAGCCTGACCTCACTACACAGAACTGCTTCCAAGGACACATCCTGTCCTCCTCAGCTACAAGAGAATGAAAATTTGGGTATAATGGACACAGGACTGCAAGGATATTTTCTCTACTCAGACTTTGCCAGATTCCTTAAGAAACAAGTGACAAGACACCTGGAAAATTACTATAACCCCTTAATTGTCAAGTGCTGTATAACCACCCTGTCCTCTCCTAAATCCGCAACCCTGTGGATAAATCTTTGATAGGGCTTCAGCAAAAGCACTGAAGCATTATCACATAGGAGGCAACCCCCTTTCCCAGCCTTTTATCAAGGAAAAGCCAAGCGAGCAGCAGAGGGCCCCTCTCCCACCCCTCAGACAACCAGAAGAACATCCCACCCCGGGGGGGGTGGCACAACTCTTCAGTCGAATCGTTATTTTATTCGCCCCTTGCTCGTTCTCTAGAGAAGCAATAAAATGCCCAACCAGCTCAGAGCTGATTGTGTACAACCCTGAATCAGACAAACTCGCCAGAGTGCAGGGGGAAGAGAAGGGGAGAGGACTGTCCTGTTCATCTGTGTTTGTCCCCTCCAGACTGAGTCCACGGAGGAGCGAGTGTGTCCCACCCCCCGCAGCAGCACCCAGAGCCGTTCGTGCCCCGCGCGGTGCCCGCTGCCGGCACTGGACACGCCACAGTGCCCACTGCCCGCTGCGGCCTCAGCCGTCCGAGGCCCTTCCCACCTCTCACTGCTGCCAGCCCAAGGGAAAAGCCAGTGTCACCTCCCTTGCTCTGGCTCGGGAGCTTTCCTGTTCGTGTCAGTCCATCTTGGCCACAGCCCTTCTGAACTGATTGTGCTGTTTTTCTGTCGCTTTTTTGTTTGTTTGTTTTTAAAAAAAGCAGTTTCATCTCGTGTTCTGCTACGATTACAAGTGAGACAGAGTCATCCTGTCTTCCACCAGCACAACATCCGGCCCAAACTGGTCTGTGCACTGCTTCACTGTAGCCAGGATGCTGAGGAGCCGCTGGTCCAGGGCGTCCAGGTGAGGGTCGGAGAGCACAGGTGAGATGGGGTCATGCAACATGGCAGTTTTTAAGGCAGACTTCAGCACTCCGTTCTTCAGGTAATTCAGCCTGTTCCAGGTGGAAACCCGGATGCTGCAAAAGAAACAAACACACGTCACCATCCCATGGTCCCGCTGCATCCCATCGGGAATAGCGGAGCCAGCCTCCTGAGGGAGCCTGGCACATCAAGGATGGAGACTCATTGCAGAGTTTGGGATGGCAGGGTCCAGGTGAAACTGCATCGCAGACAGGATCTAATGAAAGGTGAAAACTGAAGGTGATGACGACTCAAGCCGGTGTGACGGAACTCCTGTTACACAGGAACACTTCCAGCGGCGAGCACAGAAGGTCTTCGGTCCTGAGGCCTCCCAGACACAGTTTGGAATGGAAGGAAAAGGCAGGAAAACCAACAAATTGAAACAAAACTCAGGTCACCTCAGGAAGAGCATCACTGGCCAATAATGAACCACAAAGGACAAAAGGCAGCTGGCCAAACTTCCAAGAAAGAGAACACAGCAGTGACCTTTCCTCTTCACTGGCCACTGAACTTGTTTGTGTCACCCCATCCCAAATTCCAGGTTCTGTGAAGTCTCTTGGGATTCTCCCCCAAATCTTTCAGGGCCAAATTTTTAGCACCCCTGGTCTAAACTCTTGGGTTTGATGGCCTCTATAAAATAATAATAATATATTATATACAATAAAACCAGCAAAATAAGCAAGTGTTGTAACAAACCTACAGTTAAAACAATTACACATATGAATTCTTATATGGCATTTGCCTGTGCCAGAAAGAAGGGATATCTGAAAAGCAGGAAGTTGCAGAGTCTCTTACAGAGATAAACCTCTCCTCTGGTTGCATTTGGGAGAATCTAGATGACAAAGACTCCAGAAGAATCTCAGTAAAGCAGGAAATTAAACATACATTTAAAATTAATGTAGGAAAACTAAAGAACTTGAAAATTCTTTAACTGTTCGTATGACTTTTAAAAAGATCTTGCAGAACACAGGCCAGGTGTACTGCAGCATGAAGGGAGCTGTGCTTAGTGCAAGCAGGATGAGAGCTCAGGCTTTCTGCACAGTTCCCAGGTTTCAAAGGTCCCATGGCATTTGGAAGACAGAACCTTTCAAGGACAAGCTTCAAGGACTTGGAAGGCTTAAAGGAGTTAGTGTTGAAGTATCAGAGTCAGGAAATGGATATGCCAGTATTTTTCTTCATGGAAATTTTCAAAGAATCACAGAATGGTTTGGACTGGAAGGGACTTTAAAGAACATCTCATTCCACCCCCCTGCCATGAGCAGGGACACCTTCCCCTATCCCAGGTTGTTCCGAGCTCTGTCCAGCCTGGCCTTGGACACTTCCAGGGATGAGGCAGCTTCTCTGGGCACCCTGTGCCAGGGCCTCCCCTCAGGGAAGAATTCCTTCCCAATACCCCATCTAACCCTCTGTCAGTGGGAAGCCATTCCCCTCGGTCCTGTCACGGCAGGCCCTTGTCCCAAGTCCCTCTCCAGCTCTCTTCGAGCCCCTTGAGCACTGGAAGGGACTCTGAGGTTTCCCCAGGGCCTTCCCTTCTCTAGGTTGAACACCCCCAGCTCTCTCAGGCTGTTCCCAGAGGAGAGGTGCTCCAGCCCTTGGAGCATTTATTTCCTAATGAGAAGTAGCAATGGCCTGGTAAGAGAGTGGACACAGAACAGAAATCAGAAAGTCACAGCCTCTGAAAATAGAACCACAGCCTACCAGGCCAAAGCAGTAACAGAACTCTGCAAAGAAATGACAAACTTCACTTGAGAGGAGCCCCCTGAGCAGGGCTGCAGTTTTCTTTAGAAACCATCTCTGAAATGATTAAACTGCCAGACACGTTGGATCCTTCGCTTCTGTCAGGGAGAACTCGAGCTGGGATGTGAACTTTGATTTGGCAGGAGCTGGATGGGGACAGCTGCAGACGCAAAGTGCCTGTCACACATCCACTATGGATGGATCTGAACCAGTGACCTGGAGGCCAGCCCACTTTCTGCAGCTAACCCTCAAGAAAATGGATTCCTCAGCTTCTCAGGCAGTGACAATCCATCAAACAGACAATATCTCAGAAAAGTACAGCACCGTGGACCCGAGCAAACATTTTCAGGTTTCCAGAAGGCTCCCAAGTTAATGATATTGCAAACCTAAGGACAGCAACCACATAAGTGAAGTGGACAGCACCCCTGTGCATCACTTACATGCAGCACTGATAGAGAGGAGCCAGGATGCTTCTTTCATCCAGGGCAGGGTTTCCAAAGCTGAAAAGCAAAATTAAAACCAAGTGAACCAGCTGAACTCCTAAGGTTGCTCTCAACATAAAGAGCTTTGTAAAGAATTCAAGGAAATCAATACTAGGCAATTTCATGCTCCAAGAGATCAAATCATTTAAATTAAAATATAAACAGGCCATGACAAATCACAGATATAACTCTCCACAGCATCAGCTAAGCAGGTAAACAGCAGCAAGCACCAGCATACCCAGTTCTTTATCAGACCAAGGCACCCTAGAAAGGCATTTCAGAGGAGTTTAGGAATGATGCAGGGGTAAAGAGTAACTGGTATTTAGGGCATGGAGGATGGGAGCTTTGTCTGTCTGACACAGCTGGGTAGGGAAGGAACCACACAGCAGAAACCATCAGAGCAACAGTTCACTAACAAGGTGATCAACATAAACATCTCATGCCTACACTTTCTAAGGAAGCCAGAAGGCTTCCACAGTATTCCAAGCTTTATCTAAACACATGCTGGATTTATTTTTCATAGTTTCACCTTCCCCATAATACTGTTTTCAATGAAGAACCTTCCCCTGAATAAAGATAAGTTGCTGTAGGGGCCTGGCATTACGCTGCCCAAATAATTCTGTTACTAGTAGCTTTAAAACTGGAATAAGCTCCCAGGGAAGTGGTCATGGCACCAAGGAGCACCTGCTCTTACTCATAAGGTTTAGTTTTAGGTAGTCCTGTAAGAAAACAAAGAGTTGGGATTGATGATCCTTAAGGGTCCCTTCCAAATTGAGATCTGCCGTGGTTCTATGAAAAACTGTCCCCTACCCATTATTTCAAAGGAGCTGAAAGAAATTTTAAATTTTATTAACTGATTAAATAAATCACTTAAATTTTCAAGAAAACAATTTCCTGTGAGCCTGCAAAGCCCCACCAGAAATATTTTCATAATGTTATAGGGACATGCCGTAACAAAGGGACTTGACCTTCACACCCTGTACTCACTTCCAGTGACTGATCCATCACCTTCCTTCCTCTCAGCACACTGCCACTGAGGAACAGAACGAGCATTTTTGCCAAATTCACCTAAAGCAGCAGTAATGAAGCAGTCCCACGGGGGAATGCACCCTGCTGTCATACTGGAGTATTACTGAACAGGGTGATGACAGCAAGGGAGGACAGAAGGAAGGATGGAATCCACTATACGACAGATAAATGGGAAAAGAAAGGCAACTCCAAGCCTTCCAAGGATCTCCAAGGTCTCAAGTGCTGTGTACACTTGGTGCAAGTGCTGTGCAAAGCCAGAGCAGAGCTGCCACTGGAACTGCTGGTCCTTCTCAGAAGGGGAAACTCAGTGCCACTGCACATGGGAGTGCCCACCAGAAAAATAAATAATCCTGAATTGCTGGACTAAATTATGAGAAAGACAAGTAGATGATCTCTATGTTTTTAAGAAAAATTAATCAAATTGTTATGATTTAAACAAGGCTGTGTCTTCAGGACAATTTTTAATCTAAACTATAGCGGACAACACACAAAAAAACTATAGCAAAGACAGAAGAACTCACATTCTAAACACATTTTTAAAACATTTTTCTTTGGGTAAGAGTTAATGCCCACATTTAGAACATCATTGTATTTTGCTTTTGGTATCACTTCTACCTCCATTTTACACTTTTAACCTTTCAAAGCCAGAGTAGTTGCATCCAGAAGGCAGGGAATGCCAAATTATTCAGAAACACATTTGGAAAAGATCTGCTTTTATTACAGCACTCACTAATACTGACTGGTGATTAATAAAAATGCATAAATTTTCAATCTTCCATTAATTAAAAGCCTAAAAGGGCAGGGCATTTCTGGGGATAGGAGGAGAGACCTAAGCAAAGCTTTTAAAGTTGCTTTGGGAAATACTGTGTTAATTGGGGAGTTTCTGTAGCTTGAGTAAGACTTTGCCAAGACAGAAGAGTATCTAGAGCTCAGAGTAGAACCATAGAGTCCTAGGATGGTTTGGGTTGGAAGAGATGGGTTTAAGCTCATCTTGTTCCAACCCCCTGCCATGGGCAGGGACACCTCCCACTAGATCTGAGTGCTCCAAGACCTGTCCAGCCTGGCCTTGAACACTTCCAGAGATGGGGCAGCCACAGCTTCTCTGGGCACCCTGTGCCAGGACCTCCCCACCCTCACAGGGAAGAATTTCTTCCTAATATGCAATCTAAACCCACTTTCTTTCAGTTTGAATCTATTCTCCCATGTCCTGTCAGCACCACAGCCTTTGAAGGACCCTAAGATTTGGTGAGCAATTTCTGCTAAAAAGGAAAGACTATTATGAAAGATATTAAAGAATACATTCGTGAGAGAGACAGAGCAGGCAAGTGTGTGCCCTTGTGCTCGCCACTGCCAGGCCAACAGGGCTCTCCCCAGGCTCACCTTTTGGCATTGTCCAGCAGGATGAGCATGCTGGCTCCCTCATCATCCTGGAAGCTCTCGTAGTGGTGCCGGTCGGCGTTGCCGATCAGGTAGTCGAAGACGGCCGTGTCGATGATGTCGAGCAGGCGCGGGCCCGAGTCGTACGGGGACGTTTTCTTCACGGCGTCGCAGTAGCTCTCGTCATACTCCCACCTGCAGCCAGAGAGGAGCAAGCAGCCCTTCAGGGAACCACCACTGCACAGCCACGGCAGTGACAGCCGCCCTTCAGTCACCTTCGAGTGCACCAAGAAAAGGAGAGCAGCCCAGGCTAGGTAAAGAAGGAAGAGCCTGACAACAGTGTGTTTCATGAGAAGAGCAAACCCTGCATTAACACCCCAGCGTATGCAGCAAGCTGTAGTTTCAGTTCCAAGATACACAAACATCACCTTCCTATGGAAAACAAAGTCAGAGTTTGCTTCCTCACAACTCCACGCTGGCAGGGCTGCCTTATGGGAAGATTACTGCCATGCCTTGCCTCCCTCAACTTCCCAAGGAACGCCTTCAGTACCCTGCCTGTTTCCATCTGGCTTTCCAGCCACCCTCTTCTTTTTTCTTTCCAATGTAAATATCCTCACTGTGGTTAGTACCGAGCCCCTCTGCCCCCAGGAGAAGGGCTTCACTGCGCTCATTCTCCTTTACTCACTGCTGTCTCTTTCCTCCCCACTTCCTCTGCAGAGTATCCCACCTTCTTCTCCACTGACAAGATTTCAAGCTTCCCTCTTATCTCCTTCTCCTTCTACATATAATCTTGTAACACGGATGTCACATCTCAATTCTCCAAAGCTAGGATTTTAAATTTTCCCATTTTCTTCTCTGCAGCTTTCAAAGCTATTCAACACCACCACCAAAACAGCCAAATCTCTGGTGTATATCCTTTCCATATGTCAACCTAAATAACAGGGGTATCTTCCATGTAAGGACTGAAACAATCCTTCACAAAATAGCAGTAAATTGGAAATGCCTTAAACCACCTGTGATTTGGAAACAGAGATGGAGGAAACACGCTGGAGAGACTTGCTGACATGCTCAGAACTGCACATAGTCATAAAAGTAGGAAGATCAGAACTTAATTACTACAACTGCCACATATCCCACTTCATCTTCTAGTGGTCTGGAGCCAGAGGTCCCAATATCCCATCTTTCCTCCAAGTGTCCAAATCAGAGAGGTTAAAAATGTATCTTCTCAATGTTCTTGCTAACAGGTCACACACTCCCCCAAGTGCTGTGCCTAAATTCCCCGAGGAAGAGGGATCTTTGCACCAAGGTCCAGCTCACACTCAACTTGTAGCACAATTCCACACAGCAACAGTCTCAGAACCTCTTCTTGTGCTGGATACATTTCTTATGCTGCATCCCACTCTCCCTCAAGTGTTTCTTTTTCTCTCATTTTCCTTCAGAGCAGTACATAATCTCCTTGCTTCAATTTTTCAGATATACTATGCTCTCTCTCCTCATTTTCCATGCGGTCTTTCAAGAGAGACTTTTATCAAACACTCATTTCTGATCATTTATATTGTATTAGCACAGGCCTTGGAAGGTCAGGGATTTTATCTATTACACCTCCATTAAAAATTACGTACATTAATGGGCCTGTGTGAATTATGTTCAAAAGGTCAACTCAGAACAGCAGCTAGAGCAGGAAAAAATTCTTACAGGGTTATTTTTCCACAATTACCAGGCACGGAAAAAGGAGAGCATGACACCGAGAATGTTCAATTCTGATTTCTCAAAGTGAAATGTGCAGCATGACAAGGTGAAAAACACCAGAACCTTGTAACCTCATCCGAAGGAGGCAAGCCTGAGTTTAAATACACCGAATATCAAATCAGCACAGGAATCAAGGTAAACCCCTGTGTAAGCAGGCAGGGTAGGATGAAAAGCAGCCTCCCAATAGGAGGAACACCTCCATGAAATTCATCCCGTTCATTACTGCAATGTACCAGGAACTGAACACAGCTGATTTTGACCTGCTGGGAAACAGAAAACATCTGCTGCTCAAAATTCAATCTGTGCACTTTATACTCTAAAACAATTCAAGAGAGCCTTTGGATGAGATTCTTTTTGAGAAGAGTCACATCACCAGAAATCAATGGATACTTTAGATCAAGGACTAAAAATCTCTTGTAGTCACTTTCAAGTTCAAGACAGATTTGGAAAAATTCACTAACCTCAAACCCATTTGTTCTGGTCATGGCAAAAACACCCCCACCTGAGGAACTCAGATGTGTTCCAGCTATTGTAGAATGCTGCTTAAAGAAGGACAAACGTGGGATTTAGCATTCTTTACATGCTGAGCATGGTCACCAAACTCTGATGGCAGTCAAAGCTAAGGACTTTCCAGGGCCTAGCTTAAGTTAAACCAGTTCCACGACTCTGAAAACAAACTACAAGGACCATGAAATCAGGTCTGGCACAGTGGTACCACATTTCAGGGGCCACGGAGGGGCACAGCATCAACAGAAGGTCCAGTGGCACCAGAGAAGAGTCTTCGTTTGCCCACAGACCAGATTTTCAGAGCTTGGAGTGACTGCAATGTGCAGTTCTGTTCCGGCCAAGAGACAGGAAAAGGACGGCGCTTAGTATCGTGCGAAACAACAAAGATGTCCTTCTTCCTCATTTTAATTTAAATTTTATCCTAGACTTCCTGGCTTCTGCTGTCGTGCTAAGAAAGCTGTCGGCACAACCGCACGTTCTGAAAGCCCTCAGCGCTCTTTAATGAAGCGCTGCCTTTGCAAGGGTCACCTCAGTGCGAGTGATGATCTCTGAGCAGGGTTATCAGAATAATCCTGCCGTGCTGCCGTACCTGGCGAGTTTGCCCTCCCGGTACGTCCTGCCCCAGGGGTGCCGGTGCTTCTGCAGCGGCCAAACGTCCGGCAGCCACAGGGTCACGGAGCCCTCCATGACGTCCCCGTCCGCACAGGCCGGCTCTGTCTCCCGACAGTAGTAGCACTTCCCGTAGAAGCAAGTGTTATTGCCTTCAAAAGAAAAATGAAGAGGTATCAAAACAGCAGAACCTAATCCAAGGAACCCAACTGAAATTCCAGAGCATGCTGTTGCAGCAGAGTCTTCCCCCCAGGATTTCACTGCACTTGTCTTCGTGCTTCCTGTCTCTGAGAGGGAGAGGCTCAAAGGAGATTACACTGACATCCATTCAGTCAGAGCAATTAACAACTGATATGAAAAGGAGAGAGCAATTATATTTTCTAATGACTTTATCACTCTGAGAATTAATACAACATTGCACTATCAACAACTTCTTGTGATCCTTTCCTAGTCCCTAGGACCTTGACTTCGCAATGTTAACACTGCTTGTTTTTCACATTTCGTACTTCACGTGTCAGACCTCCTACTTATTTGAAAAAGTTGACTAAAAAACAGTTAAGTGAAAAGAGACACAGCAGAACTCAAAGGGATTTGGTACCCTGAGACCTGCCACATGTCTCAGCTACTTGAGCTGACTTGGCAGAGGAGACAGAAACAAGGATCATTCCCACATGATCTAGGAATGCAGATCTGTCAAAGCTTCATCAGTGCCTTCTGACAGGAGAGGAGCAACAAAACCCTGCAGCCTTTAGTCCACTAACACTGATGCATCCTGTAGCATCAAGTAATCTGGAGCAGCCTGCATTAATAGTGTTAGTTTACCCTTTTCTATTTTCCCCTTCTTAACCTGCCTTTGCTCGATCCTCACCAAGTTAAATCCAGTTCCACGCTCACAGATGTTCTTCCAAAATACTCAACAATGTCTCACTGGGCTGTGATTACTCTCTGTGCTTTCTTCCTTTGGTTCTACATCCGATGTCCTCCCAGACCAGGCCCATCTCTCTGAAAGCCGTGTTTTTCCCATTCCATCCTTACACATGCCCGCGTCTCAGCCAGCACTCCTCTGGAGCCCTCCATCCAGACCCAGCTCCTGTGCTCCCAGCATCCCATCAGACAACCTGGGGATGTCAGAGATTGTTACCAACACAGAGCTTGCAGACCAGATCTCTTATTTGTATGGGAAGCCTGCAAATCTCTCTTCCCATCCAGGGCCTGCAGCAGGTCTAGCAAGAGACAGAATTCTTTGAGATTCTAGCTGCAACTCCATCAAACCTGCACGGAGTATGCATGAATTCTCTCTTCTTCAAAACCTCAGGAACTTGGTCAAATTTGGCCTGACAAAAGATAGTAACCTCCTCCATAGATCCACCCATTTCTTTAGCTCCTGCTCTGCAGAACAGCAGTTCCAAGGAATCTAAGGAGGAGCAACGAAAATTTCTGGAGCCATACTTCTCCAGTCAGCACTGCTGCTAGAAAACAGCTTAGTTACCTTGGCTGAAATTGGAAAACGTAAAGCCTGCCTGAGGCAGGCACCCCATGTGAATGCCAGGAGAGCCTGGCGAGGCCGAGCTGAAACTTTCATCTGGAAGTCACACCTTGTAAGTGGCAGTGTCAGGCAGCAGGTGAGACTGCCAGCAGTGCTGCTAACAGGAGCGGTACCAGCTGTAAGGCACAATCATCTCTGGAGCCTTCTGACCAGAAAATGAAACAAGCAGAAGAGTAGTAATTGGATGGTTTATGAAAGCCTGAAGGAGTTAAGTCTGTGGTGTAAGTAATTTCTTGGTGCTTAATGACCACCTGGCAGGAGTTCACATTAACAGCTTCTATTATGTGCCCTTCACAACATTATTACTGTAAACAATGCAGGGAAGTTCTGCCGTGTTTGGTTGTAAATGCTCTGCAGGCTCTGAGGCAGCACAAACAACATCTAATACCAAACAGCATGTCAGCTCTATAAACTATCCCAAATCACCACTCTCTTCACATTAAATACAATTTTAATTTTTTCTTTTCAGGTCTAATCACAGACTTTTCTAACCATCCCTGACAGCAGAGAGAAAATTCTTACTCAAAAAATAAAAATCTCATCTGTAACAGCAGCATGAGGGAACACAGAAGAAAGGACAGAGAGTAATCACAGCCAAGTGAGACACAGTTACAGAGGGAAAACTACTTGAAGAAAACCAAGTCCTCCTCCCCCGCCAAACGGGGTTATCCAAGATCTCTGGTGGCACACAAAGAGCTTCCTGCATCATGGTTAACTGTTCTGCAGCTGTGTCAGGTTCCCACGGCTCTTTTCTCCCATTAAGCATTTTTCATTCCGTGGGCAGCACAGTCCATGGAATCCACTTACCCACAGTCATGAAGGTGCCCAGGAGCTGCTCCGTGGCCACCGGTTTGATCTCCGTGCGCAGATTCACAAACCTGCCAACCACCAGCGGGGCTCGGCGGAAACCCAGGATTCTGATTTGGGGTGAGAAAACACAACCTGAGAATTTGCAACATGGGCAGCGGTTCAAAACGAAAACAAAAAACCCCCACAGTCTCTGTCAGAGATGACAGAGACCAAAGAGGAAAGTTGAAGCCCTGCAGCAACCTCCTCTCCTCTCCAAGGCAAAGAAAGGAAACCCATTTTTCTTAAGTGCCTGCATGTTAAAGTTGCTTTAGAGGCCATCAGCAACAATCCTTTATTAAAGCATCTGCAGCAGAGCAACAGAGGATGCACCGTACTCCAACTCTCAGAACTCAGACCTCACACCAGAAATATCCATCATGTGTCTGTGAAGCAGTAAAACCAGATGGCCCGTGGGCTGGTCACCTGGAAAGATCATTTATAATTTGTGGGAACCACTATCTATGAAAATGTTATGCTTAAGCCCAATTCAATTATACTTGAAAGCAACCAATCCAAGAGTTGTTTTGTTTGGCACGAGGAAGGAGAAGGGAACAGAGAAGGTACAACAAAAGTGAATGCCTGAGAAGTGCCTGGAAAAACAGAGGTGGGAAGAACAACCATAAAACTTGCAGTTACAAGATCCGGGTTCCACTCCCATGCCTGCCACAGCCTTTGCTCTGTAACCACAAATGACTCGGGTATTTGTAATGGAATTTTAAAAGTGTCTAAAGAAGTACAAAGATCAAAAGAGTGTCAGCCCCAACTCTCTTAATGCACTTTTGACACCCTTTTGATAGTCTTTGCATCTCAGAAAAAGAGCCTGAAAAGGCTCTTCTGGAAAACAGACAACTGACATTCTGCAGAGGTATTGGGAAAAGTGAAAAGGATTTGTTTCAGATATTCAATGAGTAAATCCCCTTCCATAAGTATAAAATGCCCTAAGAAAGGGCAACACAAAACATCTGTCTGAACAAGCCATGTGCATAAGGACAAAATTCACAGCCAATCCCGAGCTATGCCCAGTCTGAGCAAAAGCAGGTGCTCCAAGGAAACAAGCACGGAGCTCAGATGAGGAAAATCTGCCCCTGTATCTTCAGAGCCACAGCTGAGAGGCCACAATCCTCGAAGGTACAGCCTCACCATCAGTGGTAAACACACCAAATGAGCCAGGATCCTTCTTGGAACAATGGCATCCCGGGACAAAATACGGAATTGTCGCCATTCGACACAAAGGTACAGATCAAGGTTGTGTGGCAGGTAGGTTCTGCAAGGTATTCCTGAAGAATAAAGAGGTGCAGAGCCACAGAGAAAGGCCAGAGAAAAAAGCACAAAATCATGACCAAACGGACAGCAAAGAAGAGTTAAGCACAATTTGGACACTGGAAAGAGGCTTTGATTGAATGTTCAGTCACTACTTTTTCAGGGAAACTGAAGCTTGTGTGCTTCTCGAAAGCACAAATGGACTGACATGTGGCCACGTTATCTTTTTTTGGTCTTAACGTACCCTGATTTTGGCCCACCAGCACAGGGCTGGCTGTAGCAGCAATGGGTGTTATTCAACTAGTTATCATCAAACCTTCCTAGAATTACTGATTTCCACTGCCTGTGCAATGAGCTCCACAGGTGAATCAGGACTAACAAACATCTCTGCCACCACCTGTAAGCTAAGTCACAGTGATAAGGCTCTTATTTATGTTCAGAGAAACCTCAGTTTAAGTCCAACCCTTCTGTCCTTTGTCCTATTTGTCTCTCCTTATTCCTTTTCTCAAAATTTTATGTCTCTTCGCCTCCAAATCTTCCTATAATGAGGCAACAGAGACTGTGCTCATTTATTCTCTGTGAAATAGCAGCCCTAACAGCATTTCATAACTACTGACATTCAGTGTCTGGTGTTCTCTGTCCCATTCTTCGTACATCCTATAATTTTTGGTTTTTCCTGTAATTGCACCTCCAGCACAGGTCCCCAAAACCAGCTGGGTACCCCAAACACAATTAGTATAGGAATAGCTGGTTTTCATCTAGGATGCACTGATTCACATTTAGTCTAGACTACACTGTTAGTCTAGACATTAGTCTTGACTTTTTAGTGAACTGGACATGAACTTAGCACATGCATTTAGTATTTCAGACTCTTCCACAGCATTTGGCTAAGCTCTTTCTCCCCTATAATATTAACTAGAGTGGTTTTAGGGCTCATTCTCCTTTCCAACTTTTCACAAATATCTAAAATGTTACACCCTTGAACAGATCTTAGAAATTAAGTTTCACAGAATAAGCTAATTCTTATTTTGGCTTCAAAGTGGTATATTGGCAGGCTAGAGGTAGATCACATCTGAGGCATATTCTTCAAAGAACTCCTTTTTTCCTGCTATTTTCCAAAGACAATAAAACCAGCTAAAGCAGTAATTCCATACCTATCCAAGTGAAAGGCTGCCACCTCTGCGTTGTGTCTGTCGTAGCCAGCGTAGGGTTCTCCCTCCACTATATAATCCCTGGCATATCTGCAATTGAAATATGTCAAATGAAGTGAGTCTATGTAGAATTCTCATCAATTTTGCTGTTCAGAGTAACAATTTAATAACAGTGCTACGTTAAAAAGTCTCTGGGTCACTTTCCAAGTGATTGCCTCTGGGAGAGGGGAAAAACATCAATGAGATTAAAGTGTCCAGACTGTTGAAGTGGTAAATAAGGAGGAAAGGTCAGTGATGTACAGTGCTCTCCAGAGCTTGGGAAGCAGTTCACATTCCAACTTATAAATTTTAATCCAACCATATGCCAAGTCACATCTTAGAACAAAGAGCACAGACCCTGCTATGGAACAGGGGGCTCTTTATACTGGAAAGTAGTAATTCCACAGACGATTTTGGGGTTAGAAAGGATTGTACATTAACATGAAAATACAATCTTGTATTGTGGAAGAGATGGCAAATGCAATCTTTAGTAGACAGAAAATCAGCAAGCGTGAACCTGAGGACAATACTGGGTATAAACAGAGCCTTTATTCTGGCAGAGAAAAGACATAATGAACAGCAAAAAATAGAAATTAGGCACTCGTTCCAACAACAATGGTGTATTTTGGTGAAGTGGGAGGCTTTTTGCTCCCTTTTTTATCTTTTAATAGATGTTACTTAGTCAAGGCAAACACCAATTTCTCAGTTCCCTGACATTTGGATCAGTGTAGATACTGCTTTAGCACCATGCTGCAGCTGAGTGTGAAATACCACAATCAATACCGAGCAAATGGGTGAAATGCAACACGTTTTCAAATAAAATAAGGCCAAATTAGGTTACCTATTTCCTCATTTCCCTCTATGTATCAAATTGTGTAAACTGGATTATTTCCAGCAGAATTTGTGCTCAAGCAGTAGTAACAACAGTGTAAGAGAAGGCACAGAGCTCTACTTTGATGTTTTAGCCTTGCTCAGGGAGGACGTAGGGCGAGATGACAGTCTGCTTCCCCAGCCTGAGCAAATGCTTCAGCTTCTCTGCAAGGCAGCTCAAAAGAGAATTCAGCAGTGCAGGACTCCTGCCAAATGGGAGCTTTCACCAAACCAGCATCTTATGTCACATATACCACCAGATGTGACGACAGCAACTACTATTTGTTAGTAAATTACGCTGAATTTCAAGTAATTTTGAAGTGAGACACCGCTCCTCAGAAGACATCCTCGAAGGCAGGTCTTTGGTATGTTCTTATAGCAGGCTTTTGGAAACATGGGCACATTTTGAAAGCTGCAGAGCTAAAATGCATCAGTAAATCCCAACCAAACTCTTTGTTTCCATGCACAGTAGGCATCCAGTCCTTTCCACAGCAAAAGCAGTGAGGGTATTCCTTCTTCCCCTGCCGGTCAGTTTGCTCAGAGCTGTTTTCAGCAGAAACCCTGACAGAGCTTTCAGGTCCAAAGCTGGTTAAACAGACTCTCTTGCGGTGCCAGAACAGGATTCTGCCCACAAGCCTGGCTATTCAGCAGTCACAAACAGAACACGGGTCTACCAGGGAGGCCATGCCGAGGCCATGCTCTCCAGTGCTCCTACAAGCATTCCCAGCTGCACATGCCCTTGCTGGAGCACAGTGCCTGTGCTTGCTGCACAGACAGGGCACCACAGACCGCAGCTGAACGCCCGGTGGCAGGCCTGACTGCGCTCACTGACACGGAAGGCACTGTGGGAATGCTGCGTGTCCTCGGTGCCTTCATTGGAGGGGATGCCTGTGGTACCCACCAGGACTTCCATGTGCAAGGCTCACGCTGCCTGGGCCCATGGGCAGCTCCAGCCAGGGCACAAACTGGCTGGACAGAAACAGGACTGTGAACTCAAGTGCATGGCAGATCTTTTTCTCACTCTCTAATCATAGAATCACAGACTGGTGTGGGTTGGAAGAACATCTCATTCCAATTCTGCTGCCACGGGCAAGGACACCTTCCACTAGACCAGGGCGCTCCAAGCCCTGTCCAGCCTGGCTTTTGAACACTTCCGGGGATGGGGCAGCCAGAGCTTCTCTAAGAGACCTATGCCAGGGCCTCACCGCCCTCACAAGGAAGAATTTCTTCCCAATATCCCATCCATCCCTGCCCTCTGTCAGTGGGAAGCCATTCCCCTTGGTCCTGTCACAGCGGGCCCTTGTCCCAAGTCCTTCTCCATCTCTCTTGAGCCCCTTTAGGCACAGGAAGGGGCTCTAAAGTCTCCCTGGAACCTTCTCTTTTCCAGGTGAACACCCCCAGCCCTCTCAGCCTGTCTCCAAGCAGAGTGGCTCCAGGCCTCAGAGCATCTTTGTGGCCTCTGCACTCACTCATTAACAGGACAGAAAACCTTAATGCCTCGCTTAACCCAAAATCTTCTTCTGTGATGACACTTCTCATTTGCAGTGAAATCTCCTAAAACACATCTGCCTCACTTTTTATCATCTTCCTTCTCCTTTTCCCCAAAGACAAACAGTTCAAAAAGCTTTACAGCCAAGACTCTTCAGAAACATTCAATCATGTTAAATTTTTCTGTGGATCACTGTAAACCAAGGCCATACCAAGGCAGTATCAGTACCCTCCCATTCTTATGTTGCTCCTCCAGTACTCACCGCTGGCAGACAGGAGGCTCAGGGGCTCTCTGACCTACCCAAGCCATTTTTACAGCCTACATTCAACTACGCCAGACATACAGATTTACTTTTAAGACCACTGCCAACTTTCCTTCCTTCCCTGTTCTTGAACTGCACCCTCTCTCGGCAGTCTGACACAACAAGGAGGCAAAGCTTGTCTCCAAACTGCCAGAAGCCGCACTTCCACAGTCAGGAAGACACGGCTCAGAAACATCAGGCGTAACCAGCAGTCCCTCAGGACTGAACACAGTGATTATTCTTTTAATCTAAAGACTGCCTATATTGAGCATCAAGGCTGTACAGCCTGAGACAGCTGGCACAGCAACCTAATGTTACTAGAGCACCAGCAAGGCTCTGTCCTGTCTGTCTCAAAAATATCAGGATGGCCTTTCCATTTATAGAAAAATTTGTAACTTAAACGTTAATGAGACAACACGGAGAAAAAAGCATCTCTAAATAAAGCAGTTATTAATGCAGTCACCGAAAGCAGTATTTACCTCTTGGGCTTGAAGACAACCTTCTGTCCTCCTTCAAGTATCAGCAAAGCCTTCAGTTGCGTCCCTTTGTACCCCACGTCAGCTTTGATGATCCTCTTGGTGGTCATGGCGTGCATGACAGCGCCCAGCTCGGGGGTGTCCTCAGGGTACACCTCGCGGGGCACCACCCACTGCGCCGCGATCTCCCAGGGCGACTGCAGCGTGTGCTCCAGGCGCGGGTCCAGCGCCACGCGCAGCCCCGCCAGCATCCGCTGGAACGCCCGCTGGTCCTCCCGGTTGGCGGCCGACGTGTCCAGGTTGTCGATGAGGAAAACCTTGGTGAAAATGAAGATGACGAGGAGGATGGCCAACAGCACAACTCGCTGCTTCAGCTTCATGGTGCCCTTCAGCCCTTCTCCCCTGACTCTCTCTTCCAAGCGTTACAGGAAGTCTGTTGGAGATCAGGGTGAGGAAGGGGATGTTAGTTGATGAATTTCATGCCTAACTTGCATTGTAAAAGATGTCTCACCACTGAAGCATCTCCTGGTACCCCTAAAAATAAACAAAACACAAACTTACAATCCTGCAGATCCCACCAAACTCAGAATCAAGTTTATGCTTGGACCACAAGCCTGCATTCGTGGAAACTTGCATCCTAAAGCCTGAACACTTCTGTTAAAACACACTGGGTTTGCTGCCTTCCTGCAGCCTTTCTGTGATCTGCACAGAAGGGGAAACTGCCAGACAGCATCTCTGCACAGCTGAAATCACAGCAGATGCAACCACCATGGGCAAGACTTTTGCAGGGAACTGTAGTTTAACGTGATTGCTCCAATTTCACATGCACTCTTCCACTAGTACGAGATCCCATGATTGCTGGTGTCCTAAAGACCTGCACCTCCAGAAAAGCTCCCAGGTAGATTTTAAGACTGCTCACAACAGTGAGAACAGATGCACAGCCTACTTTCCTGAAAGTACAACACATAAAAGACTTAATTGTTTATTGCCTTTCATTTGCTGCCACTATAATTTACTCAGCTTTTTTTCCATTCTTACAAAAAATGAGCTGGGGTGGAGGACGACACCTTGACTTCCCTGCGGTTAACTAAGCACCTTCTGCACTCAACTGTAAAACCCATAACCACAGAAAATATACAAAGTGTCTGCAATCTCAACCAAATTAACCAGAAAAAATACCCCAGACCACTAACCCTTACCTGTTCTCAGTACCCTCACCTACGACAGGTAAAGCCACATCCGTTTCTGTATTTACAGTGGGCTGCAAGACACGCCTGGCCCCTCGGTAAGCCTTGGCCAGGGCAGCGTTCGCATGTTCGCAAGGACCAGGGAACGCACCAAAGACCGTGTTCAGTTATGGGGACAGAAATTAGCTTCCTAATATTAGCTGCATGTAGGCAAAAGCCAAATGGAAAGGGGACATGAGGCACACCTCTGAGGAGTGCTGGGAGCCTGCAGGAATTTCTCTTTGCACCAGCCACGCTGATCATGCATGCCCCGAAGAGCACCCCGAGCTGGGGGAGCACTGACACAGAAAAGCCTTCTCACGCGATTTAACAATAAGTGTATAAACCAGCCATTATTAATCATGTCACTGGAAAAAAATGAGCTGCACAGGCTCATTTACCAGCAGCAACCACAGGACAGCCAGGCCATGCCTGGCGAGGCACACACAGGTCACAGCCATCAGGGCAGAATCGGGCTGGCACAGTGTAGGAGCGTTAGTATAAAAGGACGTGCAAACCCACAGAGGACCCCAGAGCACCTTCAACAACTTTACATGAGGTCTAGAGCAGACCCATCCAGCTACGTGGCTCTCCCACATCCCTGTTAGGACTCACAGCAGGACAGAGACCCCAGGAAGGGCAGAAGGTAGAAGCCTCAGGGATGCTTCAAACTAGGACTGTGGTCCCCTGTTAACTGTGTATAATACTGATTTTAATCCATTGGAAAATAAGCGCTTGTGCTCATACTGAAAGAGAACAAATCAGATGTTTATATGGAAATTAGAGCACATTATTATTCTTCATCTAGTTCTGCTTTGGCAGCCTGATCTTCTCCAGACAGCACTGCCACCTGCACATTAACCACTGCAAGCACGAGAATAAGCACAAAGAAGATGCACCTGACCCAAAAGCTCTCATTCCTGCAGATACAGACTCACCCAAGAAGAGACCCTTAGATAATAATAATATTATTCTTAAACTTAAGCAGACAAGCAAAGCAGATCGACTGCACCTGTACCCTCTCATCGTAACTGCGTAATTCACCTCTTCAAAACTAATAATTCTGAATCATTCTGAGCACTGCTGTTACCAAGATCGGCTTCCATTCACGTTTAAAATCCATTAGAGTCTTTAGGAGTCAGGCAGAAGAACACAGGTCATTTCAGAACAGTTACTCCTCGCTATGAGATATGTACATGTGTACACATACATTTAAAGAAAGCCTCGCAGGCCAATGCTGGCTGACTAAAGCAGTAAAGCACAGGGCAGGATGTTCCACACCTCTGGAGCTCAAGATGAGCACTCACTTTTCCAGACTGATTTCCAGGAATGCTGATTTCCTCTAGGGATATTCCTCTTGGGAGTGGGGGGGGAAGAATACAACTACAGTCACTTAAATTAAAGGCCACTCACTTGGTTTATCTTTTGTGACGGCTTTGAAACTAATTTTGGCTGAAACCCTCCAATGAGGCAAATAGAATTTACAAAAATAAATAAAATTAAATATGCAGCTATTTGCTGGTGAGTCGGCCCTCACTTCTCAGTGACATCTGAGGACATGAGTCATCGGCTGCTTTCCTCCAACAAACACCAAAGCACCCCCGAGGTTGCCATGCAATCAATTTCCCAGTGCTCCACACACAGCCTGCACTTTGCTCCTTGGTGCCAACATTACAGTCTCTGCTCTACAAGCCAAGGGAATCGAATCCTTTTATGAACAAGTTTACCACGGACAGCAACAACTTGAGTTTACTGTTTTAAATTGAGGAAGGCAAGGGCAACAGCGTTGAGGCGATGTAGGAGAATATTTATGCAGTTTTGGAAGAAAGTAATTTGAAAAAGACAACTCTTTGGCAAAGTCTTGGATTGGAAAGGGAGATTATGAGAACTCCAGAAGTGTCAAGCTGGTCCTGGAATGAGGTCAGAGATGAGAAAAGTGAAATAACAATACACCACCAACATTTTAAAAAGGAAAAAATAAGGTGAGCTGTGAGCAGAACTCTGTGGAAAGAAGGGCAAAAGGGTCTTGGACAATGACAAAAATAAACCCAGCTAAAAAAGAGAACACAGTCAGAAACAAACAGCCCTACCAGCTTTTCAATGCTGTAGTCAACTGCAAGGCTTGCATAAGAAATGCTTCTTGTTTTTCACTACCTCTTTGGGCTATTTCCTGATCAATTCTTTCTCTTATTACAACCAGGTCTGTATTCTCAGCAAGTATGAGTCTTCCGACTCAATATACAAATAACAGCATCGCCTCAGTATCGTGGTGGGGTCACTTTGCACACAAACACACGAATTAAAGCATGTCTTCTGGCATTAAATACCAACATCAGACCACTTCACTTCCAGTTCAAAAAACAGCATGAAATTTGCCTGTTAAAAAAATCACAGCTACTATAAGCAGCCTACAAAGTTAGCGGAAAAATCCCACAAGACATTTTTTACTGGGGTCACAAAATCAGTGCTGTGCCTCATATCACAATCTTATCTTTATATCATAAAGCCTTTTAGCTGCTATCACAAAAATACTTGTGTGTACAATTTGCCAGGATTTCATTATGCTCCAACTCACAAATCAGGTCCAGGGGCAGGCAAAGGTTTAGTTTGGCTGCACAAGTACACAAAAACCATAGCTCAAACAGACACTGATCTGAGATGGATATGGTGGAAGCAGACTCTAATTCCTGTTTAATGCACGGGGTTTTTCTGATATACACTATACCTTTTGGGATCACCTATCAAAAGGCCTTTAGAAGTTCTCCAGTAAGTCCTGGAAAACGCCTTGAAGAAACATCGTATACAGTGGTGACATTTTCCTCTTCCCAAAATGTACTTCAGTCTCACCAGACCAATCTTCCTTCCCATCCTCCCCTCTCTGGCCAGCTCCTTGGTGGCTCATGCCTCCCCTCTCTGTGCGAGCCTTGTTATTCCAGTTTCCACAGGCAGGCTCCCACAGACCTTTCCTTGGATTTCTCAGACTCATTCTGTCACTTCCACTCTGCGTGCTGCCTGCCTTGTGTACAAGTTTAGTCATCTAGTGCTCAAGGCTTCCCACATATTTACTTGTCTGGTGTTTCTCCATCTCCTTTCCTGTTAAAAACCTCACTATCTACAGGCAAAATCTGACACAGTCTACACTAAAACTTTCCACAAACACAACTGCACCCCCGGCTGAGAGCTACAACACAGATAAATACGAAAGACCACAAGCATTTTAACCACTGCAATATCGCTGCCTGCAGCTGCAACATTCAGTAACTGCCTGAAATATTCTCACACAGCTTTGGAAAGAAACAAAATCATTTTGTCCATCGGCCTGCCCACCTTGGCCTGTTATAACCCATAGTAACTTTAGAATCCGTCTGCATTTCTGCAAAATTTGTCAGAGAAATACTTGCACGAGCTTTACAAAAAACACAGGCCGGATAGAGGACAGAAGCCTTGAGAAGCAAAGGACAACTGGGTAAATATCCTGAATCTTTCCCAGCTGCCGGCACAGCAAACAGGAACACCTGACTCAGCCGGCTGCACAAATAAGGACAGGGCGGCTTGGGATACAGGCAGCACCTGGGTGCAGCCCTGGGGAAGGAGAAGCTGCCAGGCACTGAGGCCGGTAGGAGCCAGGCAGGAGCTGCTGGGGTAGGATGTGGCAAACAACTCCTCAGGAAACCAGGCTGCATTAATCCTCCTCGCAGAATGACTTCCTACCAAGCACCGTTTCCTATGGAAACAAAGTTTATATAATCACACTTTTCACTTGGATCCACCAGCTAATTCCAAACACATCTGAGAGGACAGTAGATGTTTTGAAGACAGGGTTTATGCGCTTATTGGAAGCTAGCAGCCGGGGGTGCTGCAGGAAGGGCTGCGGTGTTGGCTCAACAGCTGTCTGCTTGCCTTGGCCACGTGGGCAACCCATGGGCACACAGCTGGGACTGGCACAGAGCTGGGAATGCCATGTGGGCAGGGAGGGATTGGGAGCACTGAAATGGGGAATGGTACAGGACAGGGGCAGGAGCCAAGGGCACTGATACAGAGAGGGCTGGGACCTGGTCAGAAGACAGCCAGAACAACTCTCCCTTGTCCCCATCCCAGTTACTGACATTCCACCTGACCACTGCAGGTCAATCAAGCCAGCTGGAAATGCTTTAGGGAGCCTTGTTCCACTTGGCAATGAAGCCAAGGCAGTGAGAAAATCCTGCAGTCTCCCTTCTCCACTTGACATTCTTACGTTTCTTCAGCTCCTACATAAGACCAGCACAAAAAATTTAATGAGGGTCCATGTACCCGTCTGGCTTTTAGCAGCAATGAGCCTGTCTCTGCTGTAGGATGGTGCCAATCAGCCTCCCCCACTCCCGACGAGAGGCAGTGGGATTCCGGTGTCAGAACCAGGCTGACAACTTTGTACGAGGAAACAAAATAAACTCTGTACCACAAACGGAGGTGAATCTTGTCCTGACTATGTAGGTCAGACTTAAGAACACAAGGGGTGCACAGAGTCATTTTCAAATTAAAACAAGACACGAGAACCTCTGTCCTGTAGTAAGTACCAGGTGGGATCCACTCACAATGAATGCACTGCAAGCCTGGGATCTACATTTTACAGTTTACTCTGTTTGCCCAGCCCCTAGAGCACTATGTATGTTGTATGGCCTCAGAAGGCACAGCAAAACAGCTGCACTGCTTATGCACATCTGTATCCAGAAAGGACCCAAAGACAGATGTCTTTAAAAAGGGTTAAACCCACGGCTTTGACAACCACAGCCAGCTTTTCTATGAACACACATCGTATTTTTCCACCAGCGGACGATGACCTTCGCCAAGCTGCCACTGGCACGCGGTGAGAGCCCACGGCGCAGACGGCTGTTCCCAAGGGTGAAGAGATGGCCAGAGAGGCTTCACAGCTGTATGGGGCTCCGTCCCCAGCTCAAAGCGAGCATCCCGAAGAGGAACGAACCGCAGGAGTGCAGACAAAAACTCCCATCTGCCAGAGCTGCGTCCTTACAGCCCCCGCCGTCCACGGGCGAAGCCGGGGGGTGCCCGGGGGCCGGGCCCGCGGCTCAGGCCGGACCTGTCGGGAAGGACGTGGGGGTGCTGGAGCGAGTCCAGAGAGGGGAACAGCTCTGGGGGAGGGTCTGGAGCACAACTCTGGTGAGGAGCGGCTGAGGGGGCTCAGCCTGGAGAAAAGGAGATTCAGGGGGACCTCGCTCTCTGCAACTCCCTGGCAGGAGGTTGTGGCCAGGTGAGGCTGGGCTCTTCTCTCAGGTAAAAAGAGACAAGACAAGAGTACGGAGCCTCAAGCTGCGCCAGGGGAGGTTCGGGTTGGACATAGGGAGGAGCTTTTTCACGATAAAGGGTGATTATGTATTGGAATGGGCTGCCCAGGGAGGCGGTGGAGCCACTGTCCCTGGAGGTGTTCAAGGAAAACCTGGACGTGGCACTCGGAGCCATGCTCTGGTTGACAAGGTGCTGTTGGGTCACCGCT
>VZRR01011050.1:338156-355232 GCA_013398015.1 Oreocharis arfaki
GGGGCGGCCGCCAATGGGGCGGCGGCGGGGTTAACCCCGGGCCGCCCGCCGCCGGTGCCGCTGCACGGCTGCGGGGGACAAGCCTGGCTGTAGGGGCAATCGAGGGAATGCACATCTGTCACACGCGTTTTGCAAATGCATATGGAAAATACTTGGCTCTGGCTGCGCTCCGCGGGAGCAGGATGCTGTGGCAACGGGTCCTGTAACAGCACGCCCCGCCGTCAGAGGCACTTGGCTCCTCTGACTTTGGAATGATAGAATTATAATTTAGAATTACAACCCTCTTAAACAGTATTATTATACTATATAGCCCTATTATACTACATACTATGTCTCTATGCAGTTCTGAGCAATCCACCTCCTTTTATAATCTAGCACCAATAAACTGGATGCTATTCAACCGTAACATCAATAGAATGTTACCTCTCCCCGTGCTACTACAAATAACATCTTAATTTTAATTTCCCCCCCCCCTACCTTCACACGCTCCGAATTTGAAATAACGCCCCGGTGTCAATCCAATCTCGCCGGCACCGCTGGAAGTTCGGCAGGGGATGCGCAGCTGGCGCAGCGCCAGCCTGGCTCAGCAGCAGCCACCACCCAAGAGCACCGAGATGCGCTCCCAGAAACAGCACGGCAAGGACGGCGGGAGCAGGGGGTGACAGACACCCCAGCCCACAGCTACAGCCTCTGCCTCCATCGCCTTCCTGCACGGCTCCTCACTACCCGGAACACTTTCTCCATCGTTTCTGCTCCACTTGCTGCTCCTCATCCTTTTTTTTGTCGCTTTTCACAGAATCATTTCGGTTGGAAAACACCTCTGAGATCACCGAGTCCAGCAGTTGACTGCAGTATCTTGGGCTACTTTAAGACTGCAACAAATACTGCACTTGCAGACTGGCCTGAAGTGGAAAATAAATATATTTCTTTCTGGGAATTTTCCCTTTCCCTCCTCAATTTTTAGGACTCGTAACGCAAACTTTCAATGGGACTTTTTAAAACCCCTTTGAAAGGAAAACACAAGAAGTCATACCTAGTGCTTTATGGCCTCCTGCTGCAAGGTTCCAAGTGCCTCAAGCAAACATCTTAGCAGACATCCACACACAGCACAGGCAACTTCTCATGTGCAATGCTATTGCCAGAGGGGAAGATACTTAAATAGATATAAAAATATATTCATAGCACAGTTTCATTGTTATGGAGTGCTCCTCTGCTAGCTCCTCATGCAGTAAAGTTTTAAACCTAACTACAATCTCGGCTTTCATTATTAATTAGCACGTTAATATTTAAGTGCTGAGCAATTGTCTACAGCTACAGAAGCATTAAGAGCTAAGAAGGGGCCAAGTGCATCAGGTTACAGACCAGCCATGGAGCTGGGGATGCTGGATGGCCGGGGGACCAGCAGGACACACGGTGGTCATGAAGGGCCATCATCTTCCAAAGCTGACAGGCAGAACAGCTTTGTTATCCCTTGCCAAGGGTGCAGCAGACCCTGGGAGGATCAAGGGAAAGAGCCGATGGAGCTGGGGCTGCCTATAAAAACCTGCAGGTCGTGGGAACGAGCAGTGTCTCATGCTGGAGAACGAGGGAAGAACAGCGGCAAAGAGCCATCTCGAAAGCTGGGGCCGGTGTGGCAAGGAAGCCGTAGAGGCTGTTAAACAATTCTATCTGCTCCAGGAAAACCTCTGCCTGCTCGAAAGGAGAAAGCTTTAAATCAACACACACGCTGCCACCAGATGCTGCACAGATCTTCCTGTTCAAAGAGCTGTGTGATCCTGGCAACAGGCTGAAATCAGATTTACACAATACGAAAGAAATGCCTGAGTCAAGGATGCCACTTAGACCCAGCAAAGCACATTAAGCATTGCTTTGCAGAAGATACATATATATATAAAAAAATACATATT
This sequence comes from Oreocharis arfaki, assembly GCA_013398015.1. Classification (NCBI taxonomy): domain Eukaryota; kingdom Metazoa; phylum Chordata; class Aves; order Passeriformes; family Paramythiidae; genus Oreocharis; species Oreocharis arfaki. The sequence continues at coordinate 340,064 of VZRR01011050.1, forward strand.
TATATTTACATACACATATAAAAATATATACTATTTTATATTATAATATATAATATATATTATATATAATATTGTTCTATTCTAGTCTAGTACCATGTATCATTAAGCTGAAAGTACAGAAATAATTTGAGGCAAGGTGCCTCTGAGGTCAGGTATCAAGCATGGACTCTTGGATGGAAACTCTTCAGCTAAAGAGGTGCCACCCCCAACTCTCTGCCTCCCTGCCAGGCAGTGGAGAGACAAACAGGGATCACTGCCTTGACTTACCCATGAAGAGGAGTTCTTGGGTACCATGAAATGGGAGCTGTGAAAGAACCTAAGAGACATGAGACAGAGACTAGGGAAGGACAGGGCAGGTGAGCTGAGGAGCACTTAAGGTGCACAAAGACTTCTTCTGTAAGGTGGTTATTGACAGCAGGAACTCAACGTTGTGCCCACCTTCCCATGCCCACCCTGCAGCGTGAGGGAAAAGGAAGGGCCATGAGGTTGTTGTTCAGTGGAAAGGTGCCACGAGAAGGCTTTCACTGGGACAGAGTGGCAAAGGGGTCCCTCAGAATGTGGTCAGAAAGGCCAGATCCTTAGTGCTGGGGTTAGAGGGAGGGAACCCAGGTCTGGACAATGTGTGAAGCCCCAGGAGCCTCCCAAGCACAAAGCCCCAAGTGTGGCGTGTGACCACTCAGCCCAGGTGACCTCATAGTTGGCTGACAGCAGGGTTGCTGGCACCTCAGGAGCAGCCAGGCCAGGCAGGGCTGGCTCCTCTCTCCTGGGCCTGTCCGGAGGGAAGGACAGCAACAGATTTCCCTTTGCAGATCCAGCCCGAGACACTACACTCTCCAGCTGCTGGTCACCACCAGCACGTGAAGTCACTAGCACCAAATGTCTGCAGCTGACAAGTTCTGCCTCATGACTCCTTAATCTGTTTCAGGGAAAAATCAACAGGGTTAGTTTGTATAGGTGCTTTGAGCTACCCGGGTGATTTTGCCTGGAGCAGATTAGGAAATGCATACCCCAGCTGCTGCCAGACAATGCTGGACACAGGCATTACAGTAAGAAACTACAAGTGGCAGTATTTTAATGGAGCACCACACCCTGAACATGAAGTTAAAGCATTTATGCAAGGGATCCAAAATCTTTTTATAGCACTGTCAGGCTTATTTATACAGTTGTAAGTGTGTGATTAAATATTTGGGATATTTTTTTCATCCAAAACTGTGTTTAACTGGAAAGACAAAAACACACATTTAACATTTAAACTTCCTTAATTGCTTTTAAATGTCACCACAAATTAAACCGTGTTTGTTCTCAGTCTAATTGACAGCAGCAAGGGAACAGCAACACACATTTGCATTGCACAAGCTGATTTTATTCTCCTTGCCTCCCCATCAGCACCTCTTCGTACCTTTGATGGCCCTGTGCTTGCCCCTGCCTGTTTTCCTGCATGAGAGCTGATAATCCCAACTCCATTGGCTGGTGGAGCAGCCACCAGCTCACTACAGACCAAATCTCCTCGTGGAGAGGGGGAAGAGTCCTGGCCCCTTGGGAGAAGAAAACCAAGAGCAGTTAAACAAAGCCCAGATGTTTGTTGGGGTGCCATGGAGGACAACTACTACCCTCTGCACCCTTTCACCAGAGGCTGTGCCAGGAGAAGACAGAGAATGTGGAGATCATGAACATCTCATCAGAGCTGCACACACTGGAAACCTGACAAGGGCACTGGAGTGGCCACTTCAAATTGACTGAAATTGGATAAAGTAATTAGTACATTTGAAAATCTCTTCTTAAAATTCAGAGTAATTTTCAGCTAAACTGCAAGTCTGTTTTGGCAATTTCATGAAGCATCAGTGCCCAAAATCAGCTTTTGGGAGGTAGAATCCCTGCCCATGGCAAGGGGTTAGAACTAGAGGGTCCTTTAGGTCCTTTTCCAACTGAAACTGTTCTGTGATTCTGTGAATAAAAGCAGTAGGCATTGTTCTGAGCCTTCTCTAAAATACTGGGGTTCAGCACAGCCTGGGGAAAAGAAAGGGACAAGAGAGGCTGCCTTGCTTGGAAAACAAACTCCACAGGGACAGATGGTGCCAAGGAAAAGGGGCAGTGCCTACAGAACCAAGACTGTACCTTTCTCTCTAGAAATAATAGAAGCGTTGGAGATACTGGGTTAAAGCAATTCTCAGGCTTCTCACAGCAAATCAAGCTCTGTTCAGTGGAGGGGTTGGAACAAGTCCCTGTGCTGTGACAACACACCAGCCAGGCTGCTGTGCACCTTCTCCTGCACGTGTGTATTGGCCCAAAATAACTCAAGGTATTTAAATCACAACTTTAGAGCAAACCAAGGAAGTTATGCAGAGACTCTTATGGTTCTTCCTGTCACTTTCTCAGGCTGTCACCAGATCATGGGGATTTTTTTTAATGCGTGACCTTTATCAGATTCCTCGTATGAAAGTCCTTCCTTGTTCACGTGAGCCTTGTGAAGAAGAGAGGTCACAGCAAGGATCCTAAACACAGCCTTGAGAACTGACCTGGAGAACTTTTAAGTCGTTGAACCTTGACCCCAACTCGGCTGCTTACACAACAGCTACAGAATGAGAACTGCTTTCATGGAAAAGGCTTCTAATTCCTCTTCTGGTGATTCAAGACATCACCCAAATTTACCCAACCTTCCCAAAGGAGCAGTTGATGCTGAGTGTCCACTCCTGATGATGAGTGGCTACCAGCTGATATTTCTATACAGATAACCCCCTTGATGGTTTCCCTTCAGGGCTGTAGGCAACTGCAGCAGAATGCAGGGTGAATTTCCCTTTTGTTCAGAGGGTTGTGGTGTTGTTCAGTGGCACTAAATTCCAGAGACAACTGAAAGGAAACACCCCTCTGTGAGCAGCAATCCTCAGGACAAAGCTGGTTTGGCAGAGGGGCAGCCCGTGTGACCCCCATGCACAGCTGGCAGAGCTGAGGATATCACATCTGGAGCACAACCAGGAGAGGTTTCAGTGGGGTAAGGGCAAGGAGAGAGCAAGCCCAGTCTTTTTGGGGCTAAGCTATTCACATGTCAAGTCTAATCCTATCTCCACGAACATCTCCTGTCTTGGAAGCTGAATCTGTCTGTAAGAATTTTTTAAGTGTCTACAAATACTTTTAATCTGAAAGGTTTTTATGAATGGATACACTGGCTCTGTGAAGAAATCCCTTCCTTGATCCCTGGGATGGGCTCAAGCCTGCAAACGAGGGGACTGCTTGGCCAGCTCACTGCTCCCAGGGCAGCAGCTCTGCTCCCTGATCTCAGCAGGATGAAAGCACAGAGCTCGAGGGAGGGGTGACATGGCTGCTTCGTGAAGGAAAACCATCCCACAGTGCGGCCACAGCCCTGAAATAGCCGTGATTTTGAGATGGGAGATGGTATCTCTGTAGTCATTGATACACTGGAACTCGAACTTCCTCTAGGATGGAGTGAGGGCCTAGCACTGAGGCTGATCAACCAGCACCACTCCTGCAGTGGGAAAATGATTCCTGGACTGCAAGACTAATGATATCCAACCTTGCTCACCCACAAAGATCAACCACTCCAGCTCTAGCAAACTGAGTTTATATGACAGCTCATTTCTACTGCATATTTTGGCTCTGCTCAGCCCAGTTTGTCTGTTTCCCCTTCTGCAGACAGTGTAAACATCTGAGAATTAAACATCCTATCACCTTGGAGGAGATCAGTTAGACCAGACAACTCTCAAGGTGAACAGTGAACTCCCAGTGCACACAGTGAACTCAGCTGTTCCAGGCAGCCTGTGAGGAACAGGACAGCTCCTGGGCTGCAGTGCCTGGCTGCACTCACATCACCCAGAGCCTCCTCAATAACCACCCTCTTCCTTCTGATCTTAATCCTGCACGTGAAGGGGATCCCTTTTTACCTGGGATGCTCTGCCCAGAGTCAATCCAGAACACAAGCACAGTAAAGCAGCCAGGACGCTCCAAAGGGCCAGAGCGTCCTCCCAGTGACCTGCAGCAAGAACAAACACAAAGCTGCTGCTCTGCATATTCACAATGCACATTTACCATCAAACCTTTCAGCTCTTACGTTTTTAAACTAGAGTCCAGACTGGAAAGGAAATGATTAGCATCCTGACTTCACCTTGGCACGGAGCAGCTTCCTCCAATGCTTCCAGCTGTGCAGAAGAAAGTCCTTCAGGAAACTCAACCCATTGCAGGCACATTCTTCAGATCTTGTAGGATATTCCTCACCATCTTCTTTTTGGTAAATGAGTTTTTGTGGTTTAGCTACAGGATTAAAAAAAATATTTCTAATAGAAAAGATACAAAGGATTTTTATTTTTTAATCTGACTTTGAAGACAACAAAACCTTCATTGGAAAAAAAATAAAAGTTCCGCTGAAAGATGACATGAATGAATCTAATCACTGGTGTGTAGGATCAGAAACAAGGATCAGCAAGACCAGGAGAAGGTCCCTCCAAACATCTCCACAGGGTGTCAGTGTTATTTCAAATTTGAGTCATTTTTCGCTGGAATCAGGGTAAATTTTCTCACCACATTATTTTTATGAGTCTGTTCCTCAGAGAGCAGCTGCCACCACAGAGTTGTGCCCGTATTTTTCACTCAAATTAAATTAAATTCATTTAATTAAAACAAAATGTCTTAAGATGGGGAGACGGAAACACACAGTCACGGTGGTCTGGGGACAACGGGAGATTTCAGAGGGATCTGCAACGGGGTTGACATTCACCATTCCAAATCTGCTCCCAGTCTGCTGGTGGGATTCTCAGCTGCTGCTGGGCAATGACCTTCCAGCAGGTGATCCAGAGCCCTTCCACAGGCACCTACCCAGGGCTCCATGTCCTTTCCCTGACAGGTACGTGGCCACCACGAGCACGTCTGGCACCCCAAGAGCCTGCCACGACCCGTTCAGCGTTTGAGAGCCATTTGAGAGCTGACTCTGAGGCAGAACAAAGCTGTTTAAGTCGACCCTTGCCAAAAATTATTTTCCAGACACGTTACTACCATGGCTGTGCTGAAACAAGGTCCCACTGTACTCTGGCAGCCGTGGCAGATGTGTGCTGTGACACACAATATCCCCACCGGCGTGGGCGCCCCGAGTGACCGCAGGAGCCAGCTCCAGCCCCTCTGCAGGGCTCTGCTGGGATGCCCTCTGATCCAACAGCCCTCTTCCCAGTGGCTTCCTTCAGCTTCCAGTGCTCCAGCCTTCTCAAATACTCATGTAGCAGCTCCCCTTCTGACATGTAATTATGAGAGTTATTGGATGGTTGGACGTCCAACAGGGATGAATCCCAAGTCAGGAAGTTTCTACCACTGTTAACTACTCAGCATTTCAGTTCTTTATCATATTATTCCAAAACGTGCCATTTCTTATCAGTGCTGAGGACATCATCCCGAAGAACTTCTCCTGAAAGCAGCGCTCAAGACCGTGCCTGTAAGAGGCAGCACACAGGCAGCACATTGTGTTAGCCCTGCACAGAACATGTTCTGCCTCAGGTATCAGGCAGCAGCTTGACAAACAGGGCTGTTTTTCAGCAGAACCATCAATTTCAGTTGCCCCTGCCATCCTCCTCGCCATTTATCCCCCCTCCCCTCTGCCAGCCTTTCAGACGTGCCAATACCGTGGCCTGCGAGGCTGGGCAATAAATTGAATTGCAGAACTGACCTAAATTAAAAATTATCTGGCATCCAAGTAAGTCAGTATCTATTTAACCCAGATTAATGAGCCCACCTAATTCACCAACTGCCCAGTAGTTGTGCCACCAGGACCAGGTGTGGGAGGAGCACTGGGTGGGAAGGAGGTGCTGGATGTTTAAATCAGTGCTGTTCAATTTATACCCCTGGAGTTTGACTTGTGGTAAAGCAACAAAGAGATGAAACCCCGGATCTCCAAAAATGCTTAAGAATTCAGCTTCCCATAGATCACAAAATGGTTTGGGTTGGAAGGGACCTTAAAGATCCTCTCATTCCACCCCCCTGCCATGGGCAGAGACACCTTCCACAAGACCAGGGTGCTCCAAGCCCCGTCCAACCTGGCCTTGGACACTTCCAGGGATCCAGGAGCAGCCACAGCTTCTCTGGGCAGGGCTTCCCCACCCTCACAGGGAACAATTTCTTCCCAGATTTCAGGATTTTCATGTTCTAACATTTTCACGTTTATGTCCTACATAAGCAAAGAAGAGCAACGAACAGCAACATGTCCAGAGAAGGGCAACAGAGCTGGGGAAGGGGCTGGAGCTGTCAAGTCTGGAGAAAAGGAGGCTCAGGGGAGACCCTATTACTCTCTGCCAGCACCTGACAGGCGGTTGCAGCCATGGTGGGGTCAGGCTCTTCTCACAGTTAATAAGTGATGGGACAAGAGGAACGGCCTCAAGTCACCTAGGAGAGGTTTCCATTGGGTGTTAGGAAACATTTCTTCATGGAAAGGGTTCTCAAGCTGTGGACCAGGCTGCCCAGGGAAGCAGTGGAACCACCATCCCTGAAACTGTTCAAAAAACATGTGTACGTGGCACCTGAGGACACAGCCCAGAGGTGAACACTGTGGTGGTGCTGGGGGAACGGTTGGACCTGGTGATCTTAGAGGTCTTTTCCAACCTTTCCAATCCCACGATTCTAGGACAGCTGGTCCTTTCTGCTTTCCCCCGCCACAGAGAGCAGGGCACCAGGCAGGGGACCAGCCTCACAGCAAGCCCAGCTCCTGCTCAAAGCTACCTGGTGGTCTGCAGAACATAAAAATATTTTGGAACAGCTGCACTGGATGATGGCAGAGAAGGAATATTGACTGGGACCGCTGCGGCTATTTCTTAAGTCTTTAAAAACGAAACATCGTGGCAGCTATTTAGTATGGCTTCTGAAAATTCAAATATTGACAGAAGGAAGTTTTCCAAAGGATGCCAGCAGCTTTTGCAGCAACCCCAGTAGTCGAAACACTGCGGTGTCAGATGTGGGCAGCAGCACAGACCGAGCCCACAGGCTCCACACAGGCAGAACCTCCAGCACTTTGCCCTCTGCCAGGCGTGCGCTGGAGCTGGGGGTGGCGAGGGCTGCAGGGTGGAAGGGAGAGGCTAAAATGCCCCGAGGAACTACAATCACACATGCCAAATCCTGCATTTTACTGGGAAAGGGAGAGAGTGACTTCACTCTTTACCTCCCTTTCCCCACTTCCCCTGCCCCAAATGGACAGATGTGGCTTTGCAAGAAATTAATTACAGATGGAGGCAAAAAAAATAAAAAGAAAAAAAAAGAAAAAAAAGGGACACCCCCCCCCCCAACCACAAGGCTTTTTCCTCTGCAGACTTGAGGATGGATGGGGCGACCTGGGAAAACTGGCAGATGGAAAACCCATTACAGATGTGAGGTTTGGAGAATAAGGCCGAAGGACAATTTGAGAGTTGTAAATTTTAACTTCGGGGGTTTAAATGCATTGCTTAGCAACACAAAACAAATAGGAAACAAGAAGCCTCACGAGAGAGACGCTTAAATATTTTAAAATCCCTGTTTGAGCTGAAGACTACATTACCAGAGACCTGAGGGGCTGCTATTCTCAACAGCTACAGTCAAGTCAAAAAGAAAATGAGGACTGTAATCTCATTTCCACACCAAAACATACATAATTTATTTTGGTCAAGGAAAATAGTTATTTGTTTGTTCCCGCTCCTGTTTTGCATGCTGCAAACCTGAATAGGATCAGAATACACAATGAATTTTTAGAACATTTTGCTCCCCAGGAGAGATTGTCATAACGTGTGCAAATACAGGCAGGGAAGCTGCTTTGCTGGGCATGTATATATTGGAGATGATCATTGCTACCATATGTCTGACCCTCGCTACATGGGCCAATGCCATTTTATGCTGCTGCATAAATCATCTCCTAAAATTCCTGACATCCCCAAGGATGGCAGGGGCCTCCATCTCCAGGGAGAGAAGGAGAAGGATGAAAAAGAACAGATCACCTGGAAACAAATGTTGAATGTTTTACACTGTTTCTTCACCATGAAAAGGGTAAGAGAGGAGGAAAAACAACAAAAAAAGGACATTACCAGATTTAAAAGGTCAAATATTAGTTTTGGCCTTTTTTTTTTTTAATCTACTGAAACAGTAGAAATACCAAGTAAAGCAAAGTATGAAGCTTCTGAACAAGCCTGTGGCCAAAGCCTCACCTTCTGCAGCAAAACATGAAGGGAACTCGTTAAAGATTAAAAAAGAAATTCCTGAGGAACCAAAACTACTTTCAAAAATCCTCTTCTTCTCAGAGCCTGTAAAAGCAGTTCTTCAAAGGCATATATACATTTTTAGATACCAGAAAAGCAAACATCAGGCAGTTCTTTGCCTTATTCTGGGGCATCAGCCCACGGTGTTACCTCTGGGGTACGCTGAGCTGGATGGAGCATGCACTGGTCCTCTCCTGAACTGCTGAACATGACATCACCCTGCTGCTTCCATGAAGGAGGGCCACATTACTGGAGTTTGGAAATAACCCAGACATTCCCACTTGGTTTTGCTGCTTGAGCAAAAAAGGATATGGCAGGCCCACAGTTCTGGGGTTTTTTCCCTTTTCTTTTTTTTTTTTTTTTTTTTTTTTTTTTTTTTTTTTTTTTTTTCTTATCTGAAAAAAGCCAAGCACAGAAGCCCAACCATAAATAACCTGAAATAAGTAGTGCTTGCAAGAGTTAAAATCAGTAGGAAAGCTCCTCAGCAGCTTAGAACTCCAGGCCAATAAAACCAGCTGTTCATATAAATACTTAACCTTCAAAATCAATGAAAAAAATAGAAGCATAATGGACACATCTTGCTTAATCTAACGGCCAGAAATATGGAGAGCAAAGACAAAAGGCATTCTGACATAGAATCATGGCATAGTTTCGGTTGGAAGGGACCTTAAAGATCTAATCTAAGCCATCCCAATCCTAGTGGACACCTTCCACCATCCCAGGCTGCTCCAAGCCCCATCCAACCTGGCCTTGGACGCTTCCAGGGATGGGGCAGCCACAGCTTCTCTGGGCACCCTGTGCCAGGGCCTCAGCCCCCTCACAGGGATGAATTTATTCCTAATATCCAGTTTAAATCTACTCTCTGTTGGTTTGAATTCATTCCCTGTTGTCCTGTCACTCCACACCCTTGTAAATAGTCCCTCCTCATCTTTCCAGCAGGTTCCCTTCAGGTACCAAAAGGCCACATTTAGGTCACCCCAAAGCCTTCTCTTTTCCAGGCTGAACAATCCCAGCTCTCCCAGCCTTTCCTCCCAGCAGGGCTGCTCCATCCCTCTGATCATCCTGGTGCCTCCTCTGGACTCCAACAGGTCCACGTCCTTCCCGTGCTGGGACCCCAGAGCTGGAGGCAGCTCTGCAGGTGGGGAAGTATTTGTGTACAGACCCCCAGCAGCTGATAAGCAGCACCACATCAGCTGAAATGGGCAGACATAAATATCTGGAGAAGACTCAAAGATCCAACTCCAGCTGTGGTTCATCTCCTGGCAGCAAGAGATGTTCAACATGCAACTAAATACTGCTTTGTGGGCGTGCCACGATGATGGTGTAAATCAGCAGTGTCTGCTGCCTGCACACCTGCCTGAAAGCCAGCACTGAGCCATGCCTTTTGGGAACAGAGCCTTTTGGGAAACAGCTTGTTCTTGGGCCAAAAGAGGCATGCATGAAAATCCCCTCCAGGGAGGATTTCAGATGGATACTTCTAGCTTGGCCAGGGACAGGAGCAGAGACCACAAGCAGGCTGATGGTGGAAACAGTGTGTGGTGGGTAAGTGTTCCCTTTTCTCATGTTGCCTTTTCTCATTTTTAGCTTTGCACCCATGGCACAGGGCTATCAAGACTTCTTTCCTCCACTGTCCTTGCAAAGCTCTTTTTTCTTTTTTTTTTTTTTTAGCTTTGCAGATTGAAAAAGTGAAGGGGCACCTTTCCAGTCCCTGAATTATATACCAGGTCATTAAATCACCCACAGATCTCATTTACCAGACTCAGTCTGAGAAAATACCTATTGCAAAAATCAATTGGTAGACTGCACCAGCAGATGACTTTAAACAAGGCCCCAGCAGCTCCCAGGAGGTTTTTCTACAATCAGTTAAAACTGTTTGTCAAGATGGTAAATACATGCCAGAAACTGATGGTCTCATCCAAGCACAGACTCCCTGCTGCTGCTGGAACCACCCCTCACCTGGGGTAACACTGACTGGAAAGTTTTCCAGAATCCCCTGGACCACTAAGGGCCTGGTTTTCCAGGATTAGAAAGGCAAGGAAGCCTGGCATCTTACACTGTAAAAAAGCCCTTATAATTTCCCTTATTCTACTCTCTGCAAAATGCTCATGGGTCTTCGATGCACAACACAGGGAGCAAAATAAAACACAAATCCATTTTTTCCCCTTTGCCAGCTGCTTTTCCTTGCAATGAAACTTCTTTTCCCGTCATGTTTCCATCACAGATGTGTTGTGAGACTGGCCTGCTGCAGAACTGCTGCCCAGCCTGGCTTGCATTTTTCTGGAAGAGTGGCACAGAGAAGGCATAGCGAGAAGTGAGCCTCGCTTTGTTGGATTCTTTCCTGGATAAAGGCAGGAGTTCCTACCAAACCCCACGTGTTTGTGGCCAGAAGGCTCCCCCAGCCAAGGATGTGACACCAGGTCACTTGACGCAGGGAGCTGAACAAAGGGAAAAAGCCCTCGGAGTTTACTCGTGCTCTTGGCTGAAAACAGGCTGCTAAAAACGGCACTCGAATTAAGGGGCATTATAGTGTGGAAACCGAAATCTCATCAGATATTCCACTGGAAAACAGAAGGAGCAGCTCCTCCAAGCGCGAGACAGTGCTGCTGCTCTTGGAGCGCGGGAGGCAGCGAGCAGCCAAGGGGCCGGGCAGGCCTGCCCCGCTGAACAAGACTCAGTGTGCTGGATGCTGCTGAACCTTGCCACTGTTGGTGAAACCCTGGCTTTGACATGAGCTCCGGGCAGAGGAGATAGATGTGGGGCAGGAGAGATGACGGGGAAAAAGAGCACGGAGAGAGATAGGAGGGGAAAGGGGCTGCTCTGTTCCCAAACCGCTGCCTGCCCCATCCCTCCTGAAAAGGCCCCTTCAGCCAGACCTATCTGTCAGCCTCTGACCTGCCTTTCAACATTATGATGCTCTTTGATTTTATTCATTCCTGCTGGAGGTTTTGCTTAAATATAAACAGCAGAGCATTTCAACCGGAATTAAAAAAATACAAATAAAAGAAATGAGAAATTCCCCAAGCCTCCAGGCACATTTTAAAACACATTAAAAAGGATAGGACAGTACCAGCTTCATACATACCACAGCTGCAGTGATTCGCAGCAGAAGTCAGGAAGGTTGAATGTGCTAGTGTTTTGTTTTAAAATACGGGCTTCACATTCAGAGAGATCTCTTCAACACCGAAACCTGAAGGAGAGAGTGAGAAATTCAGTGATTCCCACCTTTCCCACCTCGACATTTCTGCTTCTCCATGCGCGGGGCAGGCCGGACTCCGGGAGAGCAGAAGCTTTTGTGAGGTCCCCAGGACTCCGGGAAACACAGGCAGCTTTACGCTAGGATTTACAACCAGTAGGTAAAGAACAACTCCAAAGGTTTTTTATTACTTGTGATGAGGGACTATCAAGGAAGCCACAGGCTACTTTGCCAACTGTTTGGTGTTACTTCTTCAGTTCCTATTGGCAACCCTCTAGGCTATTGCTCTATTTTTCTTTCCCCCTCCCACTCGCTTATCTTTCATCTTCCAGTCTCCAGTATTAACTCAGTTTCATGTTGGAAATTAATCCACGCAAATGCTGAAGAAATTCATCTGCTGAAAAAGAAAAATAGAAAAAAGGCAGCAGGTCAAGTTCCTGACACACACAGAGGCCAGGATAATACACACACACACACACGCACAGAGGCTGGGATGCTGCTCCAGCACTTTATCACAACACTGGTTGTGCAAACAGAAGATGACTTCTTGAGTTCCTTTTAATGAGCCACCAGTAAAGGCAGAAAGCTTTTCTGCACAGATTTTGACATCCCTATTTTCTGGTTTGAAACATGGCCAAAGGACGAACATGGATGATTTTCCTTTGGTAAGCACAGGGCTCTAATGACACGTCCCACCTCGTGATTAACACTGATATCTTGGTTTCTTGATTCTTCTGACACGAAGACCAAACAGAGCTGGAAACGATGTGTATTTACCATATCCTTCTGCTTTTAGCATTTTTCAAATACTGCCTGAAATAGAAGTCCAGACTTGCACTGTGATTGGCACGTGTACAATCACTGTGGGAGACTAAAGATTGAGAAATGTAAGTGAATATTGACTGACACTTGTTTGCCCTGTGTGAAAATAAAGGGGCCCAGGCCAGGGCAGTTATGTGTTACAGCATCAGTAGAGATGGACTGGCTGCCTGTGTAAGTTAAACAAAAATGGGGAGAGAGAGGTGGTCTATGCTGTTCATCTATGCTGGAGGATTTAGAAGCAAATAAAGCTCTATTAATCTTCTCTAGCTTGTATGTACAGATGTTTTACTTTTTGTAACACTATTTCAAGTTAAACCCAGATGGTGTAAATCAAGCTGTAATGCTCATTCAATACATTCTCAAAAAAAAGCATTTATTCCACCCCTTCAGCATTCCAAGCAGTTCAGCAGGGCAGAGCACCCGCCCTGAGCAGGAACTGCACGTGACATACCTGACCCTGGCAAGGGAACACAGTTCCAGCAGTGGCTCTCTGCAAATGGCCCATCCAGCCAAGACTGAGCCTTCCAGACCGGTGTCCCTCTGCCACGGGAGGCACTGGTGGGTGTAAAACCCACCCAGCTACTAAGCTGGCAACAGCCACGAGTACTGGCCCATAAAGATGCATCTCTTTAGAACCAAATAAATTTTTTTTCCTCTCAACAGAGTTACAGGGCATTTTGGGAACCAAAATGGAATTTTTAAAGTACTAACCATTCTTCTTTTTTCCTTCTTTTCGTAAATTGTACCTTCACCACGAATTCTCGATGTTTATAAAACTGCCTATCCATCTTTTCCATGGATTACACTGTTTATAGTGACCATTAAATTCTACACAGACCCCTTTGTAAGTGACCAGTTAAGCCCGAGCAAACATCCACCTTGTTTTTCCAATCCCACCATTACTTCTGCATTTACTGCTGTTTATCTGCTGTCTTGCAATGCCTTTTCTCAGCCTTATAACCACATTAACTTGCTCCTGCAGTCCCTTTCTATAAGCAAATTGTTTAAAAGAAATACTTATGTTTTTATGTAATAAAATGAGGAAAAGCAAAACCCCAAAGATGCAGTCCAGTGTAAATCATGATGGAACACTGATAATAAACGAACCTTATTCATGCCAGATAAAGCAACAAATCCTAATTTAACACACCAAATAATTTATCCCTAGCCAGAAAGACACTCAGACATTCAAACAGCCGTCTTTGTACATATGGAGAAGCTGCCAAGTCTCCATACTTGAATGATCTCATAGACGCTGGAAAAAAAAAAAAAAAAAAGAAAAACAAAACATTTTACCATACTGGCTGAATACACAGGGGCAGAAAAGGACCAAAATGAAAGCATTTTAGTGGTCTGGGTCCTAGTACAGATCTGTAGACAAGTGTGGGGAAAAATTACGACCACAAAGTCACAGAGAAAAAACAGACCCAAGCAAAACCTTCTCTAGGTTTTCTGGCCTGTTATAGTGCTATCGATGAAGCAATGAGGAATAACCACCCCCAAATATCTACTGCTGACGTTCTCTCCTCAATTCACATTGAGTTTAACTCTTACACCCCTCTGAAACAAGGAAAAGAGGGACTATTTACAAGGGCATGCAGTGACAGAACAAGGGAGAATGGCTTCCCACTGCCAGAGGGCACGGAGAGATGGGATATTGGGAAGAAACTCTTCCCTGTGAGGGTGGGGAGGCCCTGGCACAGGGTGCCCAGAGAAGCTGTGGCTGCCCCATCCCTGGAAGTGTTGGATGGGGCTTGGAGCAACCTGATCTAGAGGAAGATGTCCCTGCCCATGGCAGGGGGTTGGAAGGAGATGAGTTCTAAGGTCCCTTGCAACACAAACCACTCTGAGATTCTGTGAAAAGGCCTGCAGCAAATGATGACCACTGTTGGAGAAGTTAACGTGTAAAGGCAGTAAGGTTTTCCTCTGAATCATCAGGAAAAGGTCATCAGCTTTCACCTACGATGCCTTTTCCTTTTGGTGTGAGGACTGCTGAGTTAGAAGGGTCAGGAGAACAGGGGACAACACAGATACAAGTAAACAATAGGACATTGATCCATGTGCTGCTACCTGAGAGAAATATCTGTGTGCAGCCCAGCTGGCTTGGGCTGAGGACTGAGCACAGATAGTTACTGAGCTCAGCTCGGTGCCCAGCTGTGTACACTGGACCTGATCCTCCACTTGGGTAAGTTTCCAGCTCAATTAGGCTGCAGACGATGACAATTTTACCAGCTGGAGACTGGCTGCATTCGGGGTTTCCAGAAACACTGTGGTGCCTTTTATCGGGCAGCTGCACACGTGAAACCAGCTCTGAGAGATCACAAGAGGTACACCTTACCCTGCTCAGGTGAGACACAGGCAAGCAGAAACCTCAGGTTTAAGCAGCAACCGATCGGTTTGGATTTCAGCTTTGTCAGTTGTTAGGTCAGGACGGGCTGGAACTCCCAATGTGCCACATACTCAAACTCCCGGCTGGCAAGAGAGACTCGAACAGTCCATTACAGAACAGGAAGTGTGAATTTTCTGGAAGCCTTGCATGCTCTTATCTACCTGTAACTCAGTGTTTCCCTGTCCTGCTGTTCATAAACGAGGAGAGCGACCTCAGATGAGAGAACCACCGGTGTCTCAGCACCTCTCACCCCACCTCAGCCCCTCCGGGCTGCTCCCACCAGCGCGGCCTGCAGCAGTGCCCAGGCCTCACCCACAGGAGCGGGGCAGCCCCGGCCCTGCTGTGTGCCCGGGCTGCAGGGCACAGGCCCGGCTCTCTGTCCATGTGCCCGGGCTGCAGGGCACAAGCCCGGCCCTGCCGTGTGCCCGGGCTGCAGGGCACAAGCCCGGCTCTGTCCGTGTGCCCGGGGGGCGGGGCACAGGCCCGCCTCTGTGTCCATGTGCCCGGGCGGCGGGGCACAAGCCCGCCGCTGTGTGTGTGCCCGGGCTGCAGGGCACA
>VZRR01011050.1:355953-482158 GCA_013398015.1 Oreocharis arfaki
TGCAGGGCACAAGCCCGGCTCTGTGTCCGTGTGCCCGGGCTGCAGGGCACAAGCCCGGCCCTGCCGTGTGCCCGGGGTGCAGGGCACAAGCCCGGCTCTGTGCCCGTGTGCCCGGGGTGCAGGGCACAAGCCCGGCTCTGTGTCCGTGTGCCCGGGGTGCAGGGCACAAGCCCGGCTCTGTGCCCGTGTGCCCGGGGTGCAGGACACAAGCCCGGCTCTGTGTCCGTGTGCCCGGGGTGCAGGGCACAAGCCCGGCTCTGTGCCCGTGTGCCCGGGGTGCAGGACACAAGCCCGGCCCTGCCGTGTGCCCGGGCTGCAGGGCCGAGCCCCGCCGGCCATCCCGGCCCCCCGCACACCTGCGGGGACTCCACGCTCAGCCCGCAGCTCTGCAGCCTCTCTCCGCAGCCCTCGCTGCATAAATCAAGCAGCAGGGAGGCTCAGAAACATGACGAATACGTTGGCTAGAATATCTCCTGCTGTAAAGACACAGGAGGAAGGGGGATACTAAACTAACCTTGCCTTGGATGGAAAAGCAGCTGGAATTTAATGTTCTTGGAAGCCGGCCCTGGCTGTTCAGACGTGGATCTGCCAGGGAAGTCCCCAGCGGAGGCATCGCTCATTCTCCAAAACTAAAACGTCAAGAGAAAGCCCTGGAAATCATTAAGCACTCTGTTCAGCATTTCTTGAACAATCTCAGGCAGAGGGGGGGGGAAAAAAAAAGGTCTCTCGACCACTAACAAAACAGACGTATTCTCAGTGTTAATATAAAACAGAGGGGGGATCACCAGCAATCTGAAGTGGAATTTTGCTTAAATGTGTCAATCTGAAATGATACAACACCAAACCAGCCTCAAAAAAAAAAAAAAAAAAAAAAAAAAAAAAAAAAAAAAAAAAAAAAGGAAAAGAGCAGGAAGAAAACTAGGAGAAGATAACAAAACAGAAGTGTGTTTGGCCTGGGCTTTCAGGGTCTTCACTATCCCAGCCCACCCTGTGCAAGTGCCCTGCCCAGCCGCACCCCCCACACGAGGCAAACTGCGCTGGGCCACCAGGAGCTGCCAGTGGGAGAGAAATGGTGCCCAGGCAGGAGGCAGAAAGAAAACCTTCCCCGCAGAAGAGCTCGCAGATCCCACAGAAGCTGTGCCTCGCTGGCACGAGCCCCGCTTGGATCTACGTCACTGCTTTTTCCTAGGGTTCAAATTAAAAAGAAAGGAGGTAATTTTGCCATCTGCCACAGAAGCACAGCTCTAGAAAAAGCGTGTGTGAGTTCGAATCCTACACCAACTTAGACACGCACCCCAAGTGGCTTTTATGAAAATACATTTCTGGAGTTTGTTCTTTCCAGCCCTTGCAGGGTGAGGGAAGATTTTCTCACAGATGTCCTGCTTCTCCAAACACTTTGCTAGTGAGGTGCATTCTAAATCACTGACACAGAGTCAGAGTGGAAATACACACCACAGGCACCACCACCTTCCACTAGACACACAAATGATTAAGTGATGCCCACTGAAATAACTAAAAACCCGTGGACCATTTTTGGAAGAAGAGAAGCAAACTTGGTAAGCAGCAGGTTAAACTGGATAGGGTTTTTTGTTTGATGTTGTCCTAAGAAAATAAGGTTCTGTATTTTATGAGTTGGGTACACTGGTTGCTTATTGTTGGCTGATCCAGTAGGTGCCAGAAACAATTTCTCTTTTTCTGTGTGATCCAGAAAGCATCTGGCAATCTCTTTTGGATGAAAGCTGTATCAAGGAAAAAAAAAATCGTTATGTAGTCAAGTGTCAGACTCTCAGGAGTCTGAGGGTGCTAACTAGGATCAACTAAGTGCTCCACACTAGCTAAACTTGATAATTTTTTTCCAGTTAGGCTCAGTAGCATTTCTTACAATGCTGGAAAACACAGGTAACAATGGTGCTACTGAGGACTGCTGCAGGCTGATGAAGCAGTTAATTCTCGTGGCAACAGAAAACCAGACTTCATTCTGTTCCCTGGATGCCTGGACAGGTTCTGCCTAAAAAGCTGCTATGGAGCAGACGGAAGGGGCAGGTTTTGAAGCAGGCTGGAAGGCAATGACGAGAAGGATCCCCAAAAGCAGCCCTGAGGGAAGTTCCTTGAGGGCTGGGGAAGGAAAGAGAGATGCACAAGTCTGAGGTACTAGCGAGGATTTCCCAAATTTGTTTATGCACATGTATTATTGGACACATTTCAGCAGGAAAGACAGATATTGCTTTTAAAAAAACACAACAAAATGAGAAACAGCCTTTGTGCATTGGGATGAGACACCTCTTCCTAGCCCAGGCTTCCCAGTAGAAACAAACCACGTTTATTCCAGTATCTAGCAGCATACACTGAATTTAAGTTAACAGAAATAGCGAAGTTTTATCCTCCCACAAGTTGACTGGTATAGCAATTTTCATCTAAAGCAGCAGCAGATCACCAGGACAAACATATTCACAGGGATTTCCTGTCAAAAGTCACTCTAATGCAAACATATTTTAGTGGCAGAAGGAAAAAAAGCTCCTTAGTCACACCAACAAAATACGGTTTCCATTTAAAATAAAGAGCGTGGCAGCTTCGGTTTAATGGAAATTAAAGTGTGTTGGCACTGTCAACTAACTGTAAACCACTTGAAAGCTTTGTTTAATTTTGAGCTTAAAAAATAATACAGGAACAGGACACACTGTCAATAATTTTACGGATCCAATCCCACTTTCCATGTGTGCCAATGGAACCCTGACAGTTCTCGATTCACATGACTTCAATTTGGGTTACCACAAGAAATGTGCTATGACTTCATATCTTCAGCCTGATCTTTCAGGGAAAATTAAAGGAACATTTTTCTGTAGCTTGTAACTAATCCTACAAAGTTAATAGTACAAAATATCTGCTTTCCATCGTTCTGATTAATCTTTAACACCGACAAAGGAACCAGAGTCCAGCTTTGGAGAAACTGTATCAGTTAAACTTGTATTTTCAGAGGAGCTGAGACCCCCATGATTTAAACTGGGATAAACAAAGGCTCAGAGGTATTTGAAATCTCAGATTCCTTAATTTTCAGCTATCATAATGTGAATTCTCATCTTGCAAACTCAAATTCTGACAGAAGGTGTAACCAAAGGAAACTCTGGGCTACTCCCAGTCAGTGGCAGTTTCAGAGTTGCACCATTTTGGCCCTGCAGTACAACTGGACTCGGTATTTTGTGCTGCTGAAAAACCCATACAAATGCACTATTTTAAAAAGTACCTTTAGAAGATCGATTTTGTTTCAATATGTAACAGCCTGAGACTGTTCAGAAGAGCCCACAGCCCGGAGGAGCCTGCTCACACTGCCAAGCTGTGCCCCGTGGCACTGCAGACACTTAACTAACAGCGGCATTTCTTTCACGACCCGATTAAGCCCCACAAAACCCCCCACACTTAGGGGTGTGCTCCCTGCTGTTCCTTTGAGGAGCTGTAACAGAAACTTGCCCTCCTTGATGGTGTAAAAACTTTTTATCTACAGCCAGATTATACACATTTACTCATGTGACAATATTCTCTTATTTTAGATGTTTCTTTCCCATTTCTCGCGTTCCAGGATATGCGTAAAGAGCAGCTTCAAGTTTCACAATGTGGGAATAATACATTTTTGAAATACTAAAATTCCTAAAGTGAATTAGGAAGAAGATTTAAAACAGTAACATAACCATAAAATATGAAGTGTTGTGTGTCTAAATTGCTCTTTTTAAAGAACCATGAGAAATTAAAATTCATCTAGTTACCAACATTCAAACCAGCATTGACTTAATCCAATTTGTTATTTCCTTGCCAGCAGCATATTTTTACTTTACTCTAACTGCCTATTATATTTTCATTGCATATCCTTGACAGTGAAGGAACAAATGCTGGGTTGATGTTATCGGAGCATTCAATGTCATTATCTAACTAGAAGTGACAGGCAGAACAATGTATTAAAGAACTCTTACTGTAATACATCCAGAAGGACTGGATGAGCTCAAGGTGAACCAGTCTGATGCATCCCAAAAGCCTCCTTTGGAAGTTCTTCCTACATGCATGGCAGGAGGAAAAAAGTCCCACTGTATTTGCTCATTTACCTTCAGTGCTGAAAAAGCAGCACTTCAGGGATCAAATGGCAACACGAAGCACTGACTTAGAGAAAATAATAAATGTGTAAGCCTTGCAGGATTTGTGACCTCCTCTTACTCTTGGAAAGGACCAGAATATGGGGCTGAATTAAGAGGTTTGCATACTTTCCCTTTTATACTTGGACCTAATAAATAACTTTTCCCTACTGTTTTATCTGAATAAACTATTTCACTTGTATTTTCCCTGGCCACTTTTATGCAGACAGGATGGCAAGAGGAACACAGGGCTGGTCCCCTTCTGAGACTGGCAGAAGAGTGAGCAGGAGCAGTGGGCTCGGTCACCCAAACGCATCATTAACCTTCACAAACCACTTCTTGGGAGCGTCACTGATGAGCTACTGGAAACCCTTCAGTGAGCTTTGTCTAGAGACTTGTTTTTATTTTTGATTTTATAAGCTTCTCTGAGTGCAAGAGACGGTTCTGTCTGCATGGAGCCCCACGAAATCCCTGAGGCTCCACGTCCACAGACGCCCACCTACAGCCCTGGCACTACCAGGATTTAAATGATTTACCTTGCCCTGAATTTTTCTTGGGCTGGCTATCTGAGACACGCAGCAAGGTCACTGATGGGCTCTAGCTCCACACATCATCAATGTCAAAAAGGGATTTAAATCAGGAGAACTGATGGACTTTGGCCAGAAACACCAGAGCAGATGTGCTCTGAGAAGTTCTTCCTTGATTATTTTATGCCGTTACGACCCATTGGAAAGTGCAGTGGATACGATTCTCCAGCCTGGCACTACTAGTGCTGCGCACTGAACACAACATTCACTCCTTCTCTGCTGTGCCTCAGTTTCCCCATGTGCAGCACAAGGACAGGATGATACTAGTTCCCTCTCTGGAAGGCACTCGGCCAGATGGATGAGTGCCACGGGAAGAGCAAACACACGAACTGCTGGCTGATACTCTGAACTGGGCATAAGGCATCACCACATTCTCGAGGAACAGCTTCCCCTGGAATCTTATAGCCAACAAGGTACTGAATTTGACAGCTCTCATTTGGACAAATGTGACTGGAAGAAGAGCAGCACAACAGAGAGGATTTAAGCAAGATGTTGTTCAGTAAACATTCATTAGATACCAGAGTAGCAAGCATGAGAGATCTGTGTATGATGGCTAGCAGATAGATGACCAAAGTGGCCATCTGTTCTGAAACAGTCTCCTCATGCCAGCTGAGGTCTCTGAAGGAACCTCACAAATGTCCACAAGACAGATGGAGAGAGACTATTTACAAGGGTGTGGAATGACGGGACAAGGGAGAATGGCTTCAAACTGGTAAGAGAGCAGGGTTAGATGGGATATTGGGAAGGAATTGCTCCCTGTGAGGGTGGGCAGGCCCTGGCACAGGGTGCCCAGAGAAGCTGTGGCTGCTCCATCCCTGGAAGTGTCCAAGGCCCGGTGGATGGGGCTTGGAGCCACATGGGCCAGTGGAAGGTGTCCCTGCCCATGGCAGAGGGTGGAATGAGATGTTCTTTAAGGTCCCTTCCAATCCAAACCATCCTGTGATTCTATGAAATTAAATGCAAAGTTGTGTGCAAAAACCCGTGTGTTGACATTACATGAACTATTTTAACGCCTGAAAAATAATAATATACAGATGTCTCTGACAAGATGTAAAGCAAGATTTAACACGAAGTCTGGGGTATACTGCACATTGGCTCTGTGTTGGTGTGTTCATACTACATTTGCTCTGCTCTTTATCGTCTTAACAGCTTCTTTTCAAAGAAACGAAAAGATTAGCAGGGACATTTTCACTATTAAGCCATTATCACATTGAATGAAATTGAGAAAATGAAACTGTAAAGCTTTCAATACATAGAAGTCATTAGGAGTCAGAAATTACTTACCTGGCTAAAAGTTCACTCACTGTATGTTTGCTCTTTCCTCTGCAGCATCTGATACAGGTGCCAGAGACAGGGAATTACAACAAAAGCAGCACTGGTGTAGCATGGTAGAATGTGATACTGATGGGGACCTGATTACCGAGGTGAGAGTGACTCAGGTTTAGTAACTCCTATACACAGTATTTTGGCTATGTATTCTAACCAGAATTTCATAAAATGCTTGCCAACACCAAATATCCCCAAATCAAGAAATTATAATAGATCACAATTATCCCATTTTGACTGTCTTGCTTTGAGTAAGTCTTAGATTAATGTTTATACTCATTAAAGAGAATCCTGCTGTTCCAGCACCAAGAACTCAGGGTTTGCGTTTGCTTTTGCCAGTTCTATCATGACACGTTACCGAGCCACTCACACCACCACCAATTTGTGTCTGAGCCCCTGCTTTGGGACTGCTCCTGTATGAGGGAATGGCTCCCCCTTCTCACGAGCTGTTTCAGTGTTCCAGTCGCTCTGGAACATCACAGCAGATCTGCAGAGCCAGGCAGTGAGAAACACAGGCCACGGTTTACCCTGGGCTGTCTCGTGCATCTCCAACCAGCAGTGCTTTGGTTAAATGTTTAGCTGCTGTATTATTTGACCTTAGAACATTGCAGCTCCTTATCCCTTTTCCACAATGAAAGTGAAATGTTTTCCTGCCTGAAAAGAGAATGAAAGATAGATTAGCACTTTGCTGCTGGCTGTGCTCTCGTACGAGGTCTCCCTTTAGCTCAATAAATGGCTCAGGCCCACTTTGAGTTTTGTTACACACAAACCCCACACTTTTTTAACCTGAAATGCTTTTATTTTGCCCTTTGCAGATCTCCTTTGAGCAGGCCCTTTTCAATGTTTCAGAATTAAAACAACATCATCTTTTACACCAGAATTATTCATCAGGTGCTTGACATGCTCTATATCACACTACACACATCATAGAAAAAACACTTCTTTAACAGAGCATGATAAAGACATTTAGTAAAGGCAAGTTTTTGCACAGCAGCAACTAACAGTCCCTTGTACCAGCTCAGAGAGACAAGCAGAAGGTCTTCTTTTGGATCTGCATTTTGTCCTTAAGTACCAAATTGAACTAAAAATGGGGAACTGAATGAGGCAAAGATAAGTATTACCCATGTAAGGATGTATGTTTCAGTATCAATGCTCAGTTAAAGCAAAATCTGAATAAAACTAATTAAAATATTACATGTTAGAAGCATGGATTCAATTTTCTGTACTCCATTTATTTGTTGTTATAAAAACCATAACCCTGTTCTGTTCTGTCAAAGCACGTAGGTTATGCCAAAACAGTATCATCTGTTTACATCTGGCTGTCATTTTTGTTACCTAACAGTCTCACTTACAAAAACTAACATTAAAAAAAGGGAAAAAGACCATCTCCTTTCAGCTGGGTTATTTCATACATCTGTGGTCTGGTTTCTCTGTTCTTCCCACAGATGTGAATCCCTCCCCCTGCACTGCGGTTTCTTCCCATGAGAAACGAAAAAAAAGCAAACTAAAGGTGAAGTTGCAAAACCAATGCAATTTCAATCCTTTCAAATCTTACAGTTTCAAAAGGAATATTCAGTTGGTGCACTCAGCACAGACACCTGGGGAAAGACAGCAGAAGTATTGCTGGAATGAAAATCACCCCAGTTAGGGAGCAGGGAAAGGATCAGGTGCCTTTCCCCCAGCTCTCTTCTCACTCCGTGGATTTGGAAGCCAGCTCCTGAGAACAGCAGCCTGAGAGACAAGAACATAAGGAAAGGGGCAAAAGGAGTCCTTGACATGTTCCTTGACTTGGGAAAAAGATAAAATTGAAAAAATACACCAAAGAACTCTCACTCCAGCCACTCCTATCAGGCCCTGCAGAGATGCTACAGCCTTTCCATATCAAAAGGCAAGAAAGAACCTGACTGACAGAAGTCAAGGATAAACAATGGAGCTAACAGAGCCAGACTTGGAATCTGTGCTGTGGACAGAGATGAGTTCAAACAGGGGAGAAAAAGGCTTTTCCAAGGAGGAATCCCTTTGCTCTGTCTGTGCCTCCCACCTTGCCGAGAGTGGAGTCAGCTTTCGAGTTAATAAAGCAGCTTATCTGAAAATGTTTGCCACAAAAAGAGCTTTCAAAAGGAACGAAAATCAAAAAATCACCAGCTCATTAATTCTGTTTCTTTTCACAGTATTGAGCACAAAGCGTTTCTCAAACTCAGCAATCTGGAAATAAGAAAAAGGAGGGGGTTACAAAAATGTACTTTATTCCTTCTCTCTTTGTAAATACATTTGAAATGAATGGCTCCATTAAGGAGAAAAGGCGAAGGAGCCCAAGGCTCTCACTTTGACAAGCATTTCACAACCTGACCCCACAGCACTTCCCCCAGGGCTATATGATCAGTAAGGCTTCACAGCATTACAAAGGCACAGAGAGTAGGGAAGCAACACCAAACAAAGAGCTAAGGAAATACCCGGCTTTCCATGCTATTTATTCGTTCTTCTTCTTTTTCAGTGTATCTTCCATGGAGCTGCTCCTTAAGAGCCAATCTGCCTGATGACTGCTTTCAGTGAGTTTAAATTCACCACAGCTTTAAGTATAGAGACAACAGAAAAAAAAAATTTGATGAACTACCAAGGAGAGAAAAACCACATCATTTAACAGGACGATCTCTGAGACCAGACATAAATCTCTTCAATGAACTGTACTTCCCTGCTAGCCTTTGGATTTCTTTTGCACCAGCAGACAACGGGATCTCTACATGCTTCATTTCAGAGGTTCATTGAAAAACACCACCAAAATTCCAGCTGATCTCAGCACCATTCCAAAAGACAGTCCAATTCCACGTTGCAAAACCTAGCTGTGTAGTTCCAATGCAGGTTTTTAAATGAAAAATTAAAACTTCAGACACAAGCCATCTTTTAAATCATTTATTTCAGTAGGAAAGATTTTTGAAACCTGTTCTTAAATTCATTTCAACTAGCTTATGCAAACACACAATTTTCACACGCACACACAGAACAAAGTATTAAAAAAGGTGAAGGAAGAGGCTCGAGGACAGCCAACTGCACATCACTCAGTGAGATCATAGTGCAATCCCTCCATCCCTGGAACGCCTCACGCCAGCAGGGAATGTTAAAAATGGCTTATGTTTACTGCACGACACCTTGATCCCCCCTTCCAGTGATGGTTGGTCCTTACAGGATTATTATAAAACACATCTATGTTTCCTGGTGCTTTTCCCACTGCAGTGAGTAGTGTTTGAATGGATACACTCCTGCACACAAGGAGCCAGAAGTGCCAGTAAAGCAGGCACCGCAGAACCCTTTATTTCAACGTTTAATCGATTTATACTGCTTGTCTGCTTTGCAGTCTCAGCTGGGAACAGCTTTGGAATGGTAAGAAATTCCTTCAGCAAACACACCCGAAGGCCAGAACCCACCTGAATAACGAGAAATAATAATCAAGCACACAAAGGGAACAGAGTATTCACGGTGTTTTTCGTCACTCAAGAGCGAGCCCAGGCCCCCGGCCAGAACCATGCCATGATCTGCAGGAACTTGCATTTCATTACAGTTCATCCACCTTCTTCTCCTTAGCAACGTAGCTTGGAGAAAACTTGTCAGCTCAGTTCTGCAACAGACAGAGCTACACCAAGTAACTGGTGTTTTCTCCTTTGACCTTTCTGCTCTCTTTGAATATTCTTGGAAAGCTTAAGATTAATTTTCAAATTGTCCTCCCAACATCTGAATTTATAAAAAGACTACAGTAAAACTGCTGTGTTTTTCTAAGGATGTATTCCAGGAAAACAAATATTTAATTCCTTAAGAACAACACATTCTTTCTTTCATTTCCCCTTCCAAAGCTTCCGAAGCCTTTGCTGCTGAGAGTCTCCAGCAGTTGTTTCAGTGAAGGACAGTGCTCCCTACACACTGTTGGCACTAGAAATACAATATATGAAACCAAGCTTTTGGGATATTAAGACTAAGGTTTATCCAAGCCTCCTCTTTCCCCAAACAGTTTTTTCCTGTGGTATTTATTTTACATTAACGAAAAGCCTGCAAGATAGATCATGGCCTAAGAATGCTCCTCAGTGTTTACATCACAGTGGGACAGACAAAAGCAAGCTCCTTTCTAATAATGTGAGCTCCTGAGCTCATGTGGTCTAGACCATGACCTGGACTATGCTCTTCATTTCTCCCCCACCTCCATACTACATCTACTCAAGAGACATACCAAAATAAAAATAAGTTAATTTTTAAGAGGTCTGAGCTACTTCCGATAAAAGCTGAACAAGCCCAAGCTACCAAAAACATCTGCATTTTTCCTAAAAAGAGGCTATTCAAATACAGAAAAAAAAAAATACTAAAGCAACTGAAGCCACAGCTATTTTACATTGACCAAAACAACTGACTGCTGCAGAAATGCAATGGCTGTCAGGAATGTCACCCCTTGGTGCATCGAGGACACAGCCTGCAAGTCTGCCACGGTGGGACTCGCCCCTGAAATAAAGGAATTGGTCTTCAAGGTAATAATAAGGCACTGACAAAAGTCCTCCTCAAATCCAAGCACTCACCCTCTTCATGCACTACAAATTGGAATGATGGTTTTTAAAAGAAGGGATAACCCCTAGGAAAGAACTCCATGCCCACTCGTACAGATCCTTTTAATGACAACTTTCCCAAGCCAAACCACCTTATGCACAAGCTGCTTTTAAAGAAAAATAAAAGAAAAATGCTAATATTAAAGAAAAATAACAAAACCTTCACAGCTGTCTCCTTGTAGGAAGAACCGACAATTTACTGATTTGATTTAGGGTCCTGGGGTCTTGGTGCTGCAACAGGCAGCACAAAGAGCTGGCCATGAATAAGACTGGAACTACTAGTGCTGGTGAGTTAGAATACCAAAAAAGCAAAAACGACACGTAGTGAAGAAAAAGGCCATTGACAGAGCCAGAAAAAAAAGCATCTCGTGTTTTATCTTGATTTGGACAAGACTTGTTACAGTTAATCAAAACCATAAGATCAACTTGCCTTTTGTCAGAAGGGACCTCTGCTTCTCATGTGCCTCAGCAGCACAAAAATCTGCCACTGCTTCTGCTGGGAGGGAGAGGATTTGGAGTCACCCTGTGTTATGTCTGACACTAATGGAGGAGGACTAGTGCTGAAAATATAGAAATGCAAATACAGGAGGCTGATGTTGCAAGAAACATCAAATTAGATGAATTTATTTCTAGTGAGGAGTAGATAACTAATAAAACCCTGCTGTGTTTTTATATGCTTCCTTTTTGCTCCCAATATGCTTTCCAATGTGCATAGTTCTCTAAACACAATTTTAAAGCTGGGTGCTAAAGCTAATTTATTAAGTATATATGTGACTTCATTTAGTATTTGTAGTTTTAATGCCTATAAAACTTGCACCTAAATACTTAATGAATCATAATAGCTTGAGCAATACTCCTCTGGCAATGAAACAGACATTTGAAAATGAAAAAGTGTCTGGGATGAGCTGTGTTTATTCAAACTACCAGAATTTTTTAAAAATAAAAGTTTTAAAAATTATTTCCTTTCTAAGGACACTGGAATAGAAGTCAGGTTTGAAAATCCTAGCCAAAAGTAGCACAGATGAAATTACACAGAAGTTAGCAGTAAGCAGTGCAACGTTATATATTTTTAATGCAATGCACCAATTTCATAAACCAGACATTCCCTGTTGCCTAATCTTTCCCAAACCTTTCAGTTCAGCTAAAAAGATGGTTATCAGTCAGCAGATAATTAACATTCATATTTGAAGTCTTGCTAGAAGAGCTACTCTAAGTAATTTTTGCTCAAATGCAGCCAAAACACGGAATTGCAAGGGGCACCTTTACTTTCAAAATCAAAACATTGAGGGATAAAGTGACAAATATTGGCTGAAGTGTTCCAGCAGTTATTAACAAGATAAACAATTAGAGCAACACATTAAAAATGAAAATCAAAGAGAAACTGCCAACTGCCTGAAGCAGTCTGGGCGACTGTCTTACCTGAACACCATGAGCTCGCTGCTCTCCTTGTTTTCCCAGCAACACTTTCAGTTACTTTACTTTTTTAACTCCTTTTTTTTTTCTTTAAAAAAAAAAGCATATTAGTACATTCTTTACAGTGTATCTGACTTGTCTGAGTCTTTCCAAGGCTTAGGTGAGGCAGCTCTCCCTGAGGGAACAAACCCACCGCCTCTTTCTGAGCACCACTTCTCTGGAGCCATGGAAGTGTCAGTGTTTGTGTGCTGCCCTGGAGGAATACGTGGCTGAAGAGGCCATCAGCAGCGGGCAGGCACTGAACTACTCGCTGCAGCAAGTGCCAAAAACACTTCCTGTGTTGTCATTACTCACTCCAGTTATTCTGGTTACACATTTTAAGAAAATCCTCGCACAATTTTCAGTCTCTCCCACAAGAAGCCAGTGTATCTGAGGGCAGAAAACAAGGCAGAGTAGGAGGCCTGAGGACAATGAAAGCTGGTAACAGCAACAATTCATTAACGGATGATTTGTGAATTGTTTTCCCCACCATCCTCCTACCATAAAAACCTAACTCAAAACAGCTGGAAAAATGCAAAAATCCAGTAATAAATGACACGTCCTGACCTGGCTCTGTCCTCAGCAAAGCTGTGGGCTGTCAGGCTGTGGCTGCCAGTTGCATGTTTCCTTTCACTAACAGAAGAACAGATACAGTTATGCTGCAATGAACCTAGAATAGCTTATTTAAAAATTCAAAATCCACAGGCTATTATCCACAATGCTTCAAAAAAGGACACACATTGTTAAAAAAAAAAAAGCCCAAACAAACACTTAGTCATTGAGAAGAAACCCACATTTAAGTAAGTTTTAAAACAGAACAAAACCAAACTCAAGTTGTGCAAAGTTTACTAAGTAACACTGCTGGCTGTGAGGATGTTGTCTTTGCTCTACACCCAACGTGGGCAAACTCGGGAGATGTGTCAGCTGCAGAGGGATTCAGCACGAACAACCCCTTCCCAAAATTCATGACTTCAGAACAGACTATTCATTCCCCATGTAAAAAACAGCAACAAAAGAATTGCAAGGGGAGCCAAATTCTCACAGTCCTTGTGGTGTCATTCCGACAGAAGCATCCTTCTACTGTTTTCTTTCTACCAAGAGCCAATTCAGAACAGTTCTTGGAAACATAAACCAGCCTATTACCCTTTACATCACAAAGTGGTTGGGGTTTTTGTGTTTTGTTTTGGTTTTTTTACTGTGAGACTGGATAATCCTTCTTTTTGCCCGCCAGAAATCAAAAATTAATCGTTTCCATTATGTGATTAATTTGACTCTTGGAAAAAAAAAAAACCCCTCAGAAGTGAATTTATAGGCTTCTACTCAGATGCAATAAACAAACTATACATTTTCAAAATAACAACTACTAGTAGAAACCTTTATTAGATAGTCAGAGAACTCTGAAACAGACTGGTAGGTAGCTTGTTTCTGTTTAAAAAGGAGAATTCATGGTGGAATCTGCAAGCGTATTTACGGCCACTAAACCACAATGTCAATGGAACAGTTACTACTTTTTCACAGACTTCAAAGTTCCAATATCAGAGTCATATTTCGGACAATGTTTCCTTGCTTTACAAAGATCATATTTTTGAAGATTAAAGAGAGACTCATCATCCAGGAAACTAGGTGACGCCAAGGAAACCCCAATAAAGCAAGAATCAAAGTCGTAAGCATCAAACACACACATAAAGCACAGCTCCCTTTTTACAACCATTATGTTTTTCTCTGTGAGTAATTTCAGTGACCAAGAATGATTCCTGTCAAGGATGCAATTTTGATGGCCCCACACCTTTTCTCTCCTTAGGTTATCCTACCTTCTAATAAATGAGTTAATTGCCTGAAGATCAAAAGAGCTTCTGTATGTAAGGTCTGCTTTAGGCCATGTTATCAACACCACACAACGTCAACTACTTTGACCAAGACAGATACTAAAATCAATTATTGCCAAATGAGAACATGAAAGCTTGAAATTGTGCCTCTATCTTTTTAAAATGTCCATCTGAAGTGCTATTATGAAACACCACACACTAACAGTGGTCCCTAACTGATAATTAGCAGATACCCAAAGTCAAACGTCTCAGTGAGCTGTACCCAGGTGTTGGTGTTTTGTCATTCAGCTTGTCTGTGTAGGAGAGTCACAGGTGTGGAAACAAATGGGACAAAACCACTCAGTTCTGACCCAACAGTGCTTTCAGTTTTGTCTCGTACACACACACACCCCCCCCCAGACTGCCCAAAACAAGTGTTTTTAGCCAGGAATTAGGTCAAAACGTACCAAACTGATTTTTGGCTCAGCCTCTGTGCCACTGTCGGAGTCTGGCTCCCATACAGGTCCAAGGTCTGCAAGCTCAGTGCTGCTCTAAACTTGCAGTTGTGTTCCATTTCTTACCCTTGTAGGTCTGAGAGAAATAACAGTGCTCCAGGCTAAGGGTGCCTGGGACAGGCTCCCCTCCAGGACGCCTGGTATAGCCTAAACAACATCTCCAGAACACGTAGTACCTTCCACCCGCTTCATACACAGCTTTTGATACAACTCTTAAATACCAGTTTACCTGTTTTCTGAAGAATGCCTAAAAAGGTGAGTGATTTTCAAAATTAGTATAAAGTTAAAAGAAACTCAAAACTAGCTACAATCTATTTAACTCAAGCACAGCACCGCCAGAAGTTTCACACACACTATTTGGTGTTTCATGTTGTTTTTCCTTTCACTCTTTAAGGCAGTGGTTTCCACAGGTCAGTTCTGAGAACATAATGAAGCATGGTCCATGGCAATTCATGTTGCAAATCCATTTTCAATTTGGGGGACTCCACTCCCCAGCCATTAGTGGTTTTGTTCAGGGCTCTAGAGTTCAGAGATCGAGTTGACAGGTTCTGTTCTGGCACAGAATACAGCTGGCACGTTTTTCATCAGGACCTTGTTCTCAATTTTGAGATGGTTCAAATTGTCCTTTTTTAATTGTTTTGAATTTGCCTGTTATTCAAAGGTCATCAAGTTGGCAGGAACCTGAAAACAAAAATATAAGTCACAGAAGAATTTACTTCAGGTAGTAGCTACTTGCATTCAGCTATTTCACAGACTAGACCCCTGTTGAAATGCACATCATTCTGTCTTCAGAAAAGGGGAGAAGGAATGCAACTATCATCTAGCAGTAAAAATATTCTTAGAGCCGTAGAAAACCCAGGTATAATCAAAATATTAAAACTGCTGCAAGGTTTATAATTTTATTATATGGCCGTAGAACTTCATAATTTTGAGGATATTTAAGATTTAAGTTGTCAGCAAAACAACCATAACATGATAAATCTCAGCTCTGCTAGACAAGGAGAACCCTCTCACCTGAGCTGCAGCTAGAAGATTCTTGGCACACAGATCTGTGATTGATGTAGGCCCCATAGTCTTTCTAAGAGTAATTTAAAAAAATGAGGCACAAACACTTGTTTGGGCTTTTCCCCTAGGAAACCTGAATGCCTGCTGCAGGTATCACCCCCTTTCAGGAAGATTAGAGCTCGTTTGCAATACGTTAGTTTATATTTTCTCTCCACCAGGAATCTGTCTGACAGCAGCATCTCTTGTTTCGTGGGGTTATTGAAGAGCCACCACATTCCTGGTGACTGTCAATAAACAGTCAGCTTGGTCAGACATGGGTCAAGCATTTCTTGCTTTGCATTTACCAATTACCTGTAGAAGCAAGAATGCTTAGCTGGGCTGAAGTTGCAGCACTAAAATAAAAAACCAGTATCTATTAAAATAGTTCCTGGTATTATTCATCTGACTGAGTGTTTATTGAAAACACATTTAAACTTCCAATTTTTCTAAGGCAGTTACACTGTTAACAGTAATAAACAGCATTGTTAACCCTTACTGAACCAAAGCTGTTTTCAGAGGAGTTTTTCACCACTTACTTGCAAACTCTTTGCCACTATTTGCTACTATCCCCACTTTCTCCAGCCAGGAACACAATTTCTCTCCTTTGCACTGTCTCAAATACCTCCACAGGAGCTTCTGCAACCCTCCTTACTTCTTAAGATCTCTCTCAGAGGCAGAATTGAACAAGAAAGCACAGAAGGATCTGGAAAAGCCTTTTTGTTTCCCCTTGAAATTCAGAAGGATTTCTGCTCTGGGAACTCCATAAACAAACGTGCAAAGAGAAGGAAGACTTCAGGGAGGCAAAGTAACTTAAAAAGGATTTTGCTGATGAAAAAGGTCAGTAAGAATTTATACAAGAACAGCATTTAATATGGTTAGAGCAGTCTTGTCTTCCTTTTTGATTCATGGAAAATGCTACTTTTGCTTTCGAAGACTAGAGAACATGCCAAGGGCTAAACTACTTTGTATGTATTTTAAGAATACAAAATATATTAACAGCAGAAAATATGCATGTCCATGACCTGAAAAAAGGCACTTCAGGAGAGTTATCTGGAACTGATATTGAATGCTGCAGTTTACAGCTTTTTATATAACTGTCCAAGAGACTTTTTCAAATGGGCAATTCAAAAATACTGCCACTCAGACAGGTATTTTAGAGCACTCTTTGCACTTCCCCAACTGCTTTAAATTAGCCTCAAGGTAGCCCCAAATCTTTCTCCATTACCCCAGAAGCTGTGAGGACTTGTGTGCAAAGGGAGAAAGAGAGAAGCCAAGGCAAGTGAGTCAGCACGAGAGGTGGGTGTAGAGGCTGCTCAGGGAACACACAAAGCCCTCAGGGACAGCTTGGGCAGCTCGAAGATCCGTCAGTTCTGAGCTCCTGAAAGCTCTTTCCTTCCCACTGTCTTGCTCTCACCTGTTGTCTGTTGCTTTGGCAGGCAGCACTCAGGTGTTTAAACCAGAGCATTGCGTTCATTCTGTTTCCAGCTTGAAATTTATAGGAATTCCCTAAGAAAGAGAAAAAAAACTGATGAAGAAACATAAACAATGCTGTACACTTAAATCCTACCCATACTCAAGTACCTCTACATTTATAATAGAAGGTTCATATAACTTTACACTTTGTCTGGAATAGGTGCAATTGCTTGAGCTATTGAAGGGAAGTTGCAGCTTGCCTGTCTTCCTTTCCAGCATTCTAGATTTCAACTAATGCCTGCATCAACTAGGAAAGAACAAAACATCCCTCAAAACAAAAATGGTTTTGTTCAATGCCATTATTGCAATTTGTTTATAGTATCACGATTTTGTAATGAAGTGCGAGATACCACTGAAAGGCACCCTGGAAAGCTACATTGGAACATATCTGAAAATCACTCCCACACGTATTGATACATTTCAGAGCGGTATTTTCAGTGGCTGGAGTTGCACAGTGCTTGTTTGGGTTCAGGAAGGTCAAGTGTTACCAAAACATTTCAGATTGCTGTTGCAGAGTTTAAGCTGACAAGCACTCACAATTTATACCTCGTATCAGGGGTGCTACAAGAGATGTTTGGAAATAAAATGTACTAAGACTTGAAGCAGACAAAGCATTCAATAGTTTTGAGCTCCTTTAGAAGAACTTCTAATAATGTTCTCTCTGCACAATTTGAAGTGCTGTGGAAAAGTAACATTTTCTTCAGAGTTTTAGCAGAAAGAAGGCACTGTGTTGGAGTAATGGAAATCCACAGGCTTCTCCATGTAACAGTCAAGATCTCTGAGGGGCTTTTCCTGGTAACAGCACTACATTTGAGCAGATGGCTTGGGTTTTGGTTTCCTTTTGGAGAGAAGGGACTGCTCAAGCACCTGGTGTTAGCTGAATGCCTTTTTTTTATTGTTACTTACATTTTCACACATGTGAAAATGCCTCAAAGTGTTCTAAATATAGTTAAAATGAATGCAGATCAATACTCCCAATTAAAATCACATCTGGGGTTGCTAAGAGTTTGGATAGTTCTTAGAACTCAATGAAGACTAAGGATTCTCCATGGGTTACTGTTCCCATAGCATTCTAAAGGCAAAGATGACGTGGTGGAGAGCAGCTGAAGTGCGAGGATGTCACCTCTCACTGGCTCGTTCAGTTGCTGACAAACGACCTCAGCAAAGCAAATGCTTATTCTGGGGAGCAGGGCACTGCTTACCCTTCTCAGAATCAGTCAATAAGAAGAGATCTGGATGCTCAGGGTCATCTGCCATCATCACCATCCAGCCCACCACCGAGACGCTCTTACTGGGCGTGGATTTGAACTGGAAACACAAACGGAGATGGAAACGGAGTTAGAGCAAGAGGCCAGATCTGCCCAGAACAAGCACCCAGGAGGGCAGCTCCTCCCAGGGACACTGCTAAAGACTGGCTAACTTCAAATGAAGCAGAGCACTTCACAAGATTAAGAAAATTAACGAAGTTTGCATGAAATTAGTGAAAACAGAACTTAATACAATGAATGACATTCAAAACAAATTAAAAGGAGCATCACCATCTGCAAAAGCTTGTTAGACATCTAATCTGCACTGCATGATTACAACAGCATTCCCCGCCACATCAGTGCACATTTGAACGTACAGTATAGCTCAAAAGTGTACTAATAAATGCAAAACTATTCCCTCCACTGCTCACAAACAGAAGAATTGAACTTGCCTGTACTATACCCACAGTTAGCATGCACTAATTATTATATTAGTCTGTAATTACACATAACATGAGTCCCGGGGACAAGATAACACAACTGTGTAATTAAATATTATGATCTGATGAGATAAATAGATCAAGTGAGGATGTAAACTCAATAAGCAAGTGCCCAGAAATGGGCAGTCATGCTCATTTATTGAAAAGATGTTCAAAATGATGGGGTGTTCCTGTTCCAGGTGTTACTCATGCACCGACAGGGACCTTAGGCCTAAGCACAACACTTGTCTTTGCTACACTAGTCCCTCTCCTGACAGCTCCTTGATCCCACTGTTTTTCTTTCACTTGGTCACAGTATTACTTTCTCCTTCTCATACTTCTCTCAGTTCCATGCTCTACTCACCCATTAAATCCAACTTATTTCCAAACCAGAAGCTTCCTTTTTCCCCCTGGCCTCCTTTTTCACCTATTAGCAGGCCCTCCCAATCCACTTCTCCTTACTTTTTCAGGCAGTCCCATCCACGCCCCAAGCCCTAATTCATTCAGTTTCTCTCATGTCTTCAGCTGCCAGGTCTCCTCTTCCCACGTTCTTGGGTCCAACAGAGACTTTTCCATCAGTGCCTGCACTCTCACCCTCTGCAGTGCTTTACCTCACTTCTCTGCCCAGAAGGTCTCACCCTGGTATATGCATCGTCCTCACCAGATGCATCTTCCTCCTATCTTGTGAATCCCCATTCCAACCTCTTTATTAGCACACTAATTTTGATCTCTCTTTAATTACATTATTACAAACAGTAAAACATCCTTGAGATTGTTTTGGCTTTAAGTCATTAAAATTAATCAGTAGCTCTAAAACACTTTTATCCTTCACGCTAATGCCACAAGGCAGATGCACAACATTAGGCACCAAGTTACTTTTGTTTCATTTTAGAACCATTGCTTTAGTATTACAAACCTGGAACTCTGGTTCAACAAAGGAAAGAGTTACTGGTAATAAGTTGGAAGGTATCATGAGCAAAGTAAGGGTTTATAAGAATGTTCTGTGCATGGGAATACAGTTACTTTATAAATAAAATTCCATTGCAAGTCTAATGTCAGTTATTCTAATCTATGCCACAGACTAACTGAGTACCTGGAAGGTCACAGAATCATCACGGAATCACAGAATGGTTTGGGTTGGAAGGGACATTAGAGATCATCTCATTCAATCCCTCTGCCACAGGCAGGGACCCCTTCCACTGTCCCAGGCTGCTCCAAGCCCCATCCAGCCTGGCCTTGGACACTTCCAGGGATCCAGGGGCAGCCACAGCTTCTCTGGGCACCCTGTGCAAGGGCTTTACCACTCTCACAGGGAGGAATTTCTCCCTAATACCCAGTCTAACCCTGCCTTTTGTCAGTTTGAAGCCATTATCCAGGTAAGTTTATCTGTCTGGGACTTGCACAACCAGCTACATTTTAAACCCTAGTTTAAAACCCATTAGAATTTGGAATGAACCAATGTTAGCCCAGTAGCTGAAAGAAAAAGCATTTTAACCACGTTCAGAATAGTTTAAGAGTCCAAGTTCTTTGTATACACACACTGAAATTAAGTAACTCCCAGCCCTTGGGAGGTGGACAGATGTGGTAATGCCTCAAAAGAGGAGCAGATAAATTATACAGCTCTATCAGACAAGATTTCATTACAGTGAGGGCTGTAACTCCTTCTCAAACAGAAACTGAAAGTTCTTTGAGGAGGCAGGAAGTAATGTCAGCCTGCAGTGAATACCAAGGCATTTTATCCAAAAGAAGGAATAAAGACAAGGAAAGAGAATAAAGTTAAGGATACAGCTCATGATAGGATACAGCCCCTTTAAAAAAAGGGAAGTGTATATAAAGGATTTGCTACCTCAAAAAGTAAGATGACACAACACTTAAAAAGGACCTGCAAAATGCAAACTTCCAAGTAGTCCTAAAGCATTAACAGGTCCTTTTCACAGAGATGGAAATTTGAATCACAAAGCAGTTTTAATGGATTACACATCAAAATGTGCCTCTTGAACGACACTTATTTCTAGAGTTTCATGTAAACAACACATTGGGCTTTCCTGTCTCAGTTATACATCCCAACAGGTATCCACTGTGTGACACTCCAAACTGCCAGAGCTCCTCGCTTTTCATTTCACTCAGAACAATCAGTTAATCACGGTGCTTCTCCATAAAATGAAAAGCTCCACACAAGGAAAGTGTTTCCTGCCAGCATCAATCCGTCATCGCTTGAAACACATGTCAGCTTTCCATCCCTGTGCTCGGCTGGATTTGTATTCCATGTTTACACAGGCCCCCAGGGCAGCTCATTCTCTGCTGATGCACAGAGCCTTGCTAACAGCAAGCCTGCTTTGTTAACATGAAGGGAATGAAAGCTTCATTGTAATTTAATGTTCCTGGTTCCTATTTGCTTTTTGTAATAACTGGAATGACTCTTATTATACACATGGCAAACTGCACAGCTCTGGCTCGAGGCTTCACCTAATTGATTTTTGCTGTTGTTGTTGTTCTGAGCTCAAAGGCTTTTGTACGCAAATCTTTGAATCAAAAACTCTGAACTAATCTGTGAACAGACTTTTCACTCCAACA
This sequence comes from Oreocharis arfaki, assembly GCA_013398015.1. Lineage (NCBI taxonomy): Eukaryota > Metazoa > Chordata > Aves > Passeriformes > Paramythiidae > Oreocharis > Oreocharis arfaki. Next base: position 377,157 of record VZRR01011050.1, read on the forward strand.
TTTTGGCACTTACAAACCTCCTCCTCCACATCTCCTGTCGAGGTTCTACAGCTTTCTAATACTCAAATCATTTTCTCGGTGGCTGAACATCCTCCCCAGAATGACAGCATCCTTCATTGGGGTATTTCAGTGAAAGTGCCTGAGCCACAACTACCAAGTTTTCTAGACTGCAAATAAATGGATCTAATTCTGATTATAGCATGCAATGGACGGCTTGGAACAAACAAGGGTTTGTGCTCAAGCATGAAGCCTTAAAAAGTCTCTGTTGCTTTCCAAGTACCTACAAACATGGAAAAATCTCTTGTGCACGCTATGTTGTCACAGAGATTGGCAAAACTCTCAGTCCAATCACTATAAACAGTTATTTTACAGGTGTATTCACATTTTTCAGGGTGCTTATTTAAAATCTAAGTTCAAGTGGCTATTCTTACTATTGCCCTTCTCTAAAGGTGTACAGGTGCTACAGGTTTTCACAGGGGCTTCTCTGTGAGTACCACTGCAACATACAAGAGAAAACCACTGTCCACACATTCCTCTCAGACTGTGCTGTACCACATCTTTGGGCCCTGAAGTTCACGTGCTCATTTACAGACAATTCTCCATTACTGCAGTAATACCTGAAACCTGTTCACTATTTAAAACCAATGCTAATTGTACTCTGTTGCTCTTAGGAGATGCAGCACAGAATACTGGATGCACTCCTTGGCCTTTGACCACGGGCAGGAGAAGAGGTGGCTTGTCCATGTCCAAAGGGGAGGGGATTTCTTGCCCTTTTTGCTGAAATTGCACTGGGATTTTTATGAGGTAATTTTCCAAAGAGGTTGGCTATTATAAGCCTGGAAGAGCTTTGAGTGTCGGTGCATTCCAAGCTGCCTGGAGCAATTGCAGCAGCAGAATGGTCAAAAGCATGCCTGTAATCAAGACACGTTTACCATGAGAGCTCCAGCCAGGAAACTTTATATAGCAGACTGACTCTTTTGTTGCCAGCGTTCCTTTCCATGTCACAGAGGCCTTGAGAAAGGAAGCAGAAAAGACAGATGTTTAAATGGCTCCAGAAGATGCTTGGAATATTTTGCTGAGGTAAATCTCCAATGTATCAATCTTTGAAAAAGAAACCTGCTTCAAAGGAGATGGCATAATCCTTTTTATCTGGGAAGTAAAAAACCCCAAAGCCTAAATCTAGCCTTGGATCTCTTCATTTTGCAGAGTGAACCCCTCAGGAGTATCACTGGACAGTATCTGGAGCATTTACTCATGCTCCAGCTATCTAGGCATGATTGACCATCTGCAGTTCATTCTCTCCTGATTAACTTTGCCTGAAAACGCAACCAAATGTGAACTGAAGCTTGACAAGTCATCTCCACAGACTCCAGAACCAAAGCTGAGGCTTTGTACAATAACTCTGTAGTGAAATGGATGGAAACCTAAGCCATTAACAGCCAGGCTCAAAGTAGAACAGAGGCAGAGCAGCTGAACAAGTTACTGACCACCTATTATTGGCCTGTTTAATAAACTGCAGCCTCTTCCCTAATCCCTTAACCTCAGCAGCAGTTACCAGGTTATTTTCCACCTTAATTTCAACATGAAGGTCATGCTCTGAGTTGGAACAGCCTCTGCAGCAGAGGTTCACTGTGAACACTTGTTGCAAACTATTTGTTCCAATAAAAGACAACCCAAACTGCAGCAAATAGTCACCACAATATGTTAACCTCGACTGCACCTGGGAAACCAAATCAGAGACTGAGCTCCACGGCAGGCTTTGCATCCACCAACAGAGCAGAGCATGTCTGCTGCCCTAAAAAGCTCAAAGCAAGACGTGAGCTGTGTAGAGCCAAACCCAAGGCTGTGCTGGACAGTTCAGTCCAACTTCATACAGCCAACTATTAAAAAGGAATTAATGTTCTCCAGCAGTCATTGCTTTTAACTACCACTCCTCTTCCCCCTTGTCCTGGGAACTGCCTTGCTTAAACTCCTCTCAGTATTTGCAAGCCACGAGGCTGTAGGCTCCTAATGGGAAATCCTGCCCACCCTGGACTCAAATGTGTCCTTGCCCCTCTCTGCAAACTTCCTTACTGGTCTGCTGAACACCCTTGGACAAAGAAACACGAGCACACACACACATGTGAGACAGATTTTGGCTCCTTAAGCCTCTGGCCACCAGCAGTTTCGATGTTGTAGCTGTCACAACGTATCGGTGACCTGGGGAATATCAGAAGGCAATTCAAGAGGTTTAGAAAATAATCTCTGAAAGAGCATTCTAAATGGGTGTGACTGTATTTCAAGGCAAAGTAAAGGCTTTTGCAGGAACAGAGAGGCAGAAGGATCAGGTGCCAGACTTCTTACCTTTTTCCTTAACTTACTTTTTCTAAAGAAAGGGCAAGACTATTTAAATGATTGAAATTGTTATTCTGAAGGAAATGTGTAAGCAATGACAATCCAATGTACTTAATATCCAAACAATATAATTCCTTGCTAAGCAACTTTTTCAAGTTCTCTAAGCCTGCATGCTATTTAGATTGTTTTAGAACGTTAATACACAAGAGTGAAAAAGCTTCTGAATGAATAAATACAAGTCTGGTAAAGTTCTCCACAATTTTGTAAAGAACAGCGAACCAGAGAGACTTACAAATACATATTCCATTCCTAAAAGAAAACAAAATGCAATTTTGGCACAAAGCCTGAAGGAATCACAGCAGTAACAGGAACACAAAGTCTGACATTACCACAAAAATTTCTTTTCCATTTCTCAACATTTCCAGAAAAAACAAGCAACTAGCTGTGAGTGACATAATGCCAGCACAAGGTCTCTCCTGGTTCCTTCTCTTTTTTTAATACTTTGCATTTCTACTCATAATAGCTTACAAGTCTTCTCTTTCCTTCCAATGAGGTGGAATCCTTCCCTAAAGTTTCCACTGAAGCCAGAGCCAAATGCATCCAAACACACACACTTTTCCCAAGACTCCCAGAAGACAGGAGGATTGGCTAATGAACCTTTATCCTGGGCTGGACAAATTGAGTTTTGATCTTACCTCAGCAAAGCTAGTAGGGGTGGATGGCCAAGAAACCATGCAAATATTTCTAAAAGTAATTAGCTTTTATTAAGCTACTTTGAGTATTAGAATACTGTTTCTTAAGGAACTTTCAATAAAAGTGGGAAGTAATCAGATTATGAGAACTTTACACACAGACTTTTCACGCAGCAACTTCAAATATCCAGAAGCCTGCTAACCAGAAATATTAAGCTTCAAATCTCTACCCTCTGCACATAAAAACGTTAGGATAAGAAAACAGTAATTTGTACCAAAGAGAAAGAAAGCCCCCTTCACAAGGATTCCAAAAGCACAACTCAGTTTGCAAAATTCCACAAGCTTTATGCAAAGCAAATGTTCTACAGTGACAGCTGTCATAAATTAACCTGAAACACTGGCCAAGGCAACTAAGTAATGATTCTGAGGAGTGAATGAACTCAGATTCAAGTGTCTCCAATTTTACCCAGTTCCTTAAGAGAATCCTTATAATTAACCAGGGACATGGAACAGGAACAATGCACATCTAAACATCCGTGGGACAGGTACAGAAAATCCTCTTACTCCCTCCCCACATAAGCAAAGCAATTTTAGCTTCTTTCAAATCAAGCTGCAGCAAATAAAAGGAACGCCAGCATCACCTGACATCGCAGCTCTCTGCTGAGCAGATGAAGTGTTTTGTGCTCCACTGCACTTAATGGATTACAGGATTACACAGAAAAACCAAGTGGTCTAATTTTACCACATACAGGAAACCAGAACATGTTTAATTGTTGTATCTTGTGACTGCTCCGTTTTTCCTCATCAGTGCTTGTTTGGATTTCAAACTGCAACAAACTGCTGCAAGACTCAAATCATCAGAAGACAGAACTTCTGCCTTTGAAAATGGACAGAGCAATGACACTGTTCCTTTCCTGACAGACCAGCAGAGACACATGGCAGATGCAAAGCAGATGTTCTTGGTGTAGCATATAAACGTAAATGATATTTCCCTGGGCTACATCCATATGAGGTGGCTGACTGACTGGGAGACAGGACAGTGCTGACTAGAAATCAGGCAAGGCCTGAGCTATTCTCAGTGTTTACATCAGGAAATCACATTTTAGTTTTGGCAGGTGATACTGGAACATGCCTGCTTTACATACATGTTTTCTCTCTGTAGCCTTCAGGGATTTTGCAGCGTAGTAGAAGAGCTGGGTTCCACACAGTGCCACCCAGTATTTCGTCCAAGATGCTACCTGGAGAAAAAATAAAAAAAAAAAACAAACCCAGAAGTGCAATGGATAAGTGAAATGTTTCATATGGCTGAGCTGTAAAAGAGGAGGCACCATCCTGCAAGAACATGAGAGCACTGACTGCCCAGCCAAGCATCAGCCATGTTTCCAAAGCTGCTGTTTGTTACTCATGCAGGCCTATGAACGCATGGAAACTCCAGAAAGCAGAAAGAACATGTGCCTTTCCTCTCTCATCTGACAGAAATGGTCTGCATCTTACTCTGTGCTTCCTGCAGTCCCTACTGAACACTTTATGGAGTCAGAGTACATCTGCCCCTTTCCTTTTCCATGCTGGGTGCTGCCATAAGGTATCCCTCATTGTCATGAATATGTATTTTGATTTATAATTTATAACCAATTATTTGCAATGCAAATGCTAAGGGTTATTATCTATTGATAAATTGCTGGGATTTACCTACTGTTAAGGAAGACGAAACATGATTCCCTCTATTTTAAATTCATCAGTATTTGTAGAAAATTTTATGCAGCGTTCTCTTCTCTTCTACTTCCTGGACTATGTGTAATCACCTTACAAACTGAGTAAATGCACCAAAGAGAAGAAGGAAAACTCTGGAAGTGACCATAAACCTTAATCAGCTAGGCAGAGGAGATCTCAAACACTTGAACATGTTGCCCAATGGCCATTTTACTGTATTTATAACTGGGCAAAGGAAGAAGGTGAGAAAATTCATTTATTAAAAAAAAAAATCTTACTGTAGGTTTTTTGCCTTCTTTCAACAAAGTCTTCCTCCTGAGAACACCTTGAATAGTAACTGCTCCTGGATACAAATGAACAGCCAAATCTTCAGATTCTAGGGAGCTGAAAGGAGCATGTGAAGAGTTGTGTGAAAAAATATTTTTCCTAAAGTAATTTTCCAACCATTACCAAAAACTAATGCAAATACCTTTATTGTAATTTGAAAATGTCAACTTTCTATTTATTTGACTTCATTGTGGAAAAAGACTTTGGCTGTTACAAGGAATTGCTGTTGTGGAATTAACACTCGCAAGCAAAAGTGATCAGAAAAATTAATTAGCCAAGCAGGTAATCCTTAATTAAAAAATTAAAACTCAAAGCACGACTGAAAGACAAGAACAATTAATTTTAAAAAGCAAACGTTTGAAGTACATTGGTACAGGTGCTGTACATGTTAAACCTCTCCTTCAGCCCTTGCAGGAAAGATTTGACTCTCTTTTGGTTAGAAACACCAGAACCGTTAGCACGTCAAAAACAAAGCACAGCTCAAACATGCACAATCTTTAAAATATCTGAAAGCAGGGAGAGTGGGCAGCAGCAGGAATAAAGAGTAGAAACCCAAACCACAGCTTTAAGGTGTTTTAATGCAACTGGTGCTCTACTGATGGTCTGCCCTACAAAGGGTCAGAGAGCAACGGGCTGAAACAAAGGCCAGGTACAGCACTGAGGAAAGAGAACTGAGCTTGATTAAAATTACAAAGCTGGCTGGCTTCAGAAACATTCTCTATCAGAGAAAAGTTACACCAGGAATCATTTCAGTAAGTGTCAATCAGAGCAGGTAACTAAAGTGCTGAACCCAGCAGCTTTCTAGAAAAGCCAAGAGACTGAACAGCACCCAAAAATCATTTTGAAGTAAGCCAGGATTTGCTGTTTCATCCATCCTAAGGGTCATGAATGTCCAAAGTAAACTGGAAATGTGGCAAACACTTTCACTGCAGCACCTACTGAGGATGATGATATGGAGACAATTTTGGACACTGACACATGTGAACATGGGTTTAATTCAGTGAGACAGTGCTTGCTTCTTAACATGGCAGAGGTTTCACAGTCAGTGGTCATTTTGTCCCCAACTACAGTGACACAGCTGGAGACAGAATCTGCACACATGCAGAATCAGAATCATCAGTTATGCTACTCTGTCAGCTTGCAAATATTACATATATTAAATGGGGAGCAATTTGAATGAGTCACTCATTTTATGCATCTCTCTGATTTCAGGGAAGAGGCGCAAAGAAATTCAGTACAGAACTGCCAGCAAAGAAAACATCTGGAATGCCATCCGTTAGCACCAGAAGCAGCTTCCTTTTCCCCGTGAGAACTACCAGCACTGCTCCACAGTGGCAGGCAGTTCAAAAGCCACCCTGGCAAAACATCTTTAAGCCTTGGCAGAAAGGCCCAATGGCTCAGAATTTGGATTTGCAGACTGGAATGAACAGTCCTTATGCTGATATAGAGTAAGTCATTGAAGGGAGGAGTTTTAAGTCTGGAGAAAAAGGTCTCTACCTTTATTTTGACATGTAAGTTAGAAAGGTAACATGAGAAAACACCCACTTAATTATCAAACCAAACCAAATCACCAACAGCAGAGGGAAGGTTTGACACCTCTGTGTGCAGTGGGAGTGTACCTGCTGGCCTTCATGTGGCCTCGATGGCCATTTCGTGACACTCTTGTCCCCGGACCGAGAGAATGGTACAACCTGTTCCTGTTGGATTCCATTATAAATTGGATGTATTACATATACTTTCATTCACACAAACAGCACGACTGCTAAAACAGCACAGAACTTTTTTTGTGTGCATATCACAAAGCCACTTCTTCCATGTAAGAAAAAGCAAATAATTTTATTTAGAAAAACGCATGCAGAAGTAAATAATATGGTTTTTCATTTCATCAGATGTTCTCTTTGTCAGAACTCACAATACTCAAGTGTTTTACAGGCACTGAAGAATAACACATTTTGAGAGCAAAGTCTGCATTTAGCTTAGACTAAATAAATGTAAAGGAACTATATAGATAAAACTTATCTTGAAATCTGACTTTAGATGTTACTACAAAAATGGTTTCAACTTCTACAAGTATGAACATACACAGGCTGTTGGGCTGAAAGGAACTGCAAGCTCTGTCAAAATACACCTGACACTGTTTGAAATCCTGTTGTGCTGAGTAACATTGAAATCAGCTCAGCAATATTTCCATTTTCCAGCTCATCTAAGCTGTACACTCTACCTGTAAGCTTCACGCTTCAAAATGATTTACCTGATCCACACTGCTATCCCTGTTCAGGAATTGTGCCTCAGACCTGCCTTTTGAACACTGCTTTGCTTCACTGAACCTTGTTTTTCTGGATCACATCCCTTAACCGACTGAATTCCATTTAAGTCAACATAAGCACTGCTGAGGCACTTTGTCCTCACCTCCTATTTTTTATCCACTTTTCTGGTTGCTTGTATCCTGTTGAAAGACTGAAAATCAGCAATTCTGCGGAAGCAGGCAGCTCAGTACAAGCCTGAGGGAATTTCACAGGCCAAGTCTCCACTACAGCACAAATCCAACTGTGTGTCCCCTGTGAGAGGGCTTTACACGAGCTGGGAGGCTGCCTGTGCATGGACAGGGCAGTGTGTCAGCATGGGAGACCTCAACCAGGAGCACTGCCATGCTTCTCCCTCAGCTCAGGACAGCAGGCAAAACACGCTTAAAGCAGGGCTACAGGAGAGGGCAGCAGCACTGAACAAAGAGAAGGAGGTGTTTTAGTCATTTTGGTTTTTTAAACCAGCCCAAACTACTGCTCTTGCTGTAAGAAGAACTACCAAAAAGATGTTAATGAATCACCATCTGCTAATCTGTTCCAGAATTTGCCATCGTTTCTTTCTCAAAATAACAGATACCTTTGAACTTATGGATTGTTTTTTAGAACACACTCAAGATACAGGCAAATAAAACAACAAAGGAAAAAAATGTAATATGAGCTGTTTACTTTTGTATACATATATTTGGCATGCAAACTAAGTATGTTTTCTTCTTACCTTTAAGCTTGTGTTTTTTGCACAACAAGGAGGCTATCACTCTTGGAATCCTGCTATTTCAGGGAAATCTATTCAGAGACACTCAGGGTGACAACCAGTGAGACTGAAGTGTCACTCAATACACTGCCCTTAACAGGCTGTAACGATCAGGACTTGGAATTTTAGTCCTTCCAGTAATTTTGATTGGCCTGAAGGGACGCCCCAATGCTGAAAACTCCTTCTCAAGTTTCAAACTAAGATTCTGTTGCACTTTAAAAACAATCAGTGGCTCTAGTTCTCATCCCTTCTGCATTCCCCAGCTAGAAGCAGAAAGGCCAGGAAAAATACGAATATATTTTACAATTCCTTCTGTTACTTCGGAAATGTGTGTGTGTAGGAGCTGTTTTCTTCCTCTTAAAGCATATGATGCAGATTTAAGCCTTCCTACCCAAAGATACTGATCCTAAATCATTGAGAAATACTGAATTCCTACTTGCACTGCATAGAAAATCGTAATTAACACTGGATGTACCCCAATTTTGCCAGAGTTAATAATTCCAGGCAACTAATGCCTCTCCCTCACTTAAATGTCTTTATAAAGAATGGAAACCACTGTACTTCACTGTACAGCCCAAAACCAGAGAGAGACCCTCTCTAGTCATCTTAAATTTTGTCACTTGCATGTCAGTGCACTCCCTATTAAATTTTAAAACATGCCTCATCATCTTATAAACCAAGGAACAGACTCAAGGCTGCTGCAGATCTCTGGGAATTTCACACATGGTGTCTGGAATGCCTGTAAGGAACCCTAGCCCTTCTCCCTGGCAGCAGGCAAGAGAACTCACCCTGAAACACACGAAACCTCCAACAGGGTTCTCAGAGAGCTCTCTCAGGAGAGAGGGAAGTACAGAAGGCAAGTGGAATTTGGAGGAGGAATCTTCCAAATGACATGGAGCAAACCTTTTAATGGGGGAGCCTGGGGCTGCCAGCTCTCCTTAGCACAGGGATGAAAAACCCCTGCTTTGTCTCTGAAGGCCACACAACAATTCTGAAGAGTGTTCCCCTAAGTTTAAACCTCAGCCTTACTAAAATGTTTAAGCTTCTTATGCTGCTCTGGGCAAAAACACTCAGCTCACCATTTTGTCTAACTTGTGACTTTTTATCTTTGAGAAATAACTTGATACCAATACACAGTTCCATGAGGCAGCAGGGAAGGAAAAGAAAGCAAACCTTCTGAAGGTTGTATGTGCTCTGTGATGCAGCCTCCAAGTTAAGAGAGATTTCCTTTCTGACCCTATTTGTGTTCTCTGCTCATGTGGAATGCTTCCTAATGAAATCATTAAGGGCCTTTCCTCATGTATGGATTCATACTTAGGGCATGAAGCACCCAGGATTTCACCTTTGGCACAGAGAGATTTTCAAAGACTTCTTCCAAAATTAACACAGAACTGTAACTGCTTCAATGAGCTCAAGCAGAATATACATTTGTGGCAACAGTTCTCAACTACAGAGACAAAGTTTTTTGACAAAAATTCCTACAAAAAATGTAAAGGCATGGCAGAAAAAGTCATCCATGGCAACTCTGAAGCCGATGGATTACCTGAAATTGTGTTATAGAAGCAAGCAATGCACTGTACTGTGCATCTTCCTCAGCTTGGGAAGGTGAAGGTTCCACCTTTTTCTGTGTTAAACTACAGCTGTTTGTCTTTTCCCACATTCCCAGACGCTACATGAGAACGGGCTGAAGTGGGCAATGTCACCTGAGCTCCTGCAGGGGCTGCATGAGGAACAGCTTGGTAATTCTGCACCACAGAGTCAGACATTAGCAAGGGGCACTCTTGTGTCTTCCTGTGTCACACAGGGGCAGGTAGCAGCGAAGGGAAAAGAGGATGAGAGACACAAAAACAGGTGCCAGTGTCAATGACAAGGGAGCACAGGGACCATGAACAGATGAAGGGTCTCAGGGAAAGTGAAAATGAAAATCAGACAGGTCACCAAGAGCATGTATGACATCCATGTATATAAAACCTCTGGGGTCTAATGGTTGTCTGGCTGAGCTGCTTAAAGAATGTGTGCACCGAGCAAGCACCCAGTCAGATAAAAGCCCTGTTAACTATTAGTGAGCAGAAGCTGTTTCTCTGCTGCTTTAACAGATCCAGTGAACTTACTACAGCTTTTTAGTGTTCTCACATACAGAAGATCTCTAGTTCAGTAAAAACCAAGCATCATTTTCAGGACTCAGTGAGAGACTGTAAGTAACAATGTGAATAGAGAAACACAGGTTTTTCTTACCTTTCAAATGCTGGCCAGGAAGTCTCTTCACTGAGTTCAGAACCATCACTGCTACCTAGAGAAATATAAGAACAAATGATACTTCATTTCATCATCTACAAACCATGTCTGTCAATTGTATCTGAAAGAATCAGAATATTTAATATTCTGAATATCAGAACATTTCAGATGATATGTGCAAAAATACTTCAGTAAAATACTACAAAGAAAACACTTTGTGATTTGCTTCAGAAATTTCACATAAACTGAGATGGAGATGGAAGGGACAGGGTCTAGTTCCACATTGAGAAGTTGAAGAAAAGGAACACTAATAAATGGGAACTGTATTTTCAAAATATAGAGAACACCCTAAACACAGATTTGTCAGCATTTAGAAAAACAGGTCACTTATTTAAGAAATTTCTTATCAAGGCATACACAGTCATGACACAGAGGTGCAAATTCACTGCTGAATCTCCAATACATGATTTGAGAAGCCTTACACAACTTTTTAAAGCTGCCTCCCACTTACTCTATCAGATCACAGCAGTATTATTTCCTTCTGTGCTTTGTAAACTAATCCAATGCTACCACAATTATTTTTTTTTAAACACTGAAAATAGAGGAGAATCCCAAACCCCAGATGTCTGATGCATCCACTCATGGCAGCCCTATAAGTAAGACAGTAACTTTACAATTCCAGTACAATTCCCATCAGTCTGAAAACGAGTATTTCAATACAGATACAAGGTGGGTGTTATCTGTAATGGTAAAAATCAGTAAATAATTATCAGTATCGAGATGCTGAACAGAACTCAGCAGCTTCTACACACAATTCCAAGCTGTTGCCTTGCTGCTCTTCACCTTTCAGACCAGGCCAGCTGCCCACATGAGCTATTCTCCTTGTTCAACACTTCAAACCAAAGTTTTTGGCTCCAGGTCATCCCAACGACTAAATTTCAGTGCAATTCAATGTCAGTCAATGCCTGAAGCCACCTTTTGGCACACTAACTTGCCACCTTGTTTGCTCTGCTGCCTGAACAGCCATGAAGAATTTATTCACAATTATTTAGAAACAAACCAGAAAACAAACAAACAAACAAAAAATCTGAACCAATGCTCCTTACTTAAGACTTCTCTCAGAGACACAGAGGCTGAAAATGGGAATCAGTTCCCTGTAATTTTACACAGGAAATCAGCAGGGAAAAGTGGTGCCCTGAAAAATAATGTGTACAAAGTAAGCCTGGATATTCACTGAGTAAACACGGAGTAAAGATGGAGGCAATAAAGATTTACACACAGCAGGGGTAATTCCAGCCAAGAGCCATGAAAATCTCAGCATGGGCTGAAGTTCCCTCTGTGCAAAACTTAAGAGAAAATACAGGCCTTTATCTGCCAGCCAATTCAACTGAGATGCCTCTTCTGCAAACATCTGCTCAACACCCACATATTACCATGATCTCTATGGGACACCAGATAATTTGGTCTCAGCTTGTCCTGAATTTTTTCCTAAAGGAAAGCCCTAACCTGGTTCACCCCAGCACTACAGTAAGAGCCATTTGTACAGTGGAAGGAACTAAGAGACATACAAGTGATGTTCCAGTGGAGGCTGCAAGCAGGGAGGTGAAATATTCAACAGGTAACTCTCATTACTTTCTAGAAGTGCCTTCAAGTTTTTAGTACTTCCATCTGCAGATCATTGATCCTCAAGGAGCCAGCTGCTGGGAGGGTTACAGCAGCAGGTAGCTCTGTCCACAGAGCAGCAGTGCAGTTACTGCTTCTCCTGGGACTCACACTTCCTCTGTGGCTGTGAGGACAAGTGACCAAAGAGAGCCAGCTACCCCAGCTGAGTAAGGGCTCACACTTCGAGTGCCTCTTTCAGACTGAATCTATCAGCAAACACTCAGGTGCCACAGGACAAGGGAGCAAAGAAGTGACTATAAAAATAATCCAGAGTTCTGCTCAGCACAGTTTACACCTGACCTGCAACATGGAAAAGAGAATATGTGGACTGAACTCCACGTTATTCCAGGTATTTCTATAGAGAAAGACTACCAGAGAATTCATGAATTACTCCAGGACAAAAAGCAGCAACCAGCTGGAGTAACCAATCCAGGTGGAGCCTGCTGCTACAGCAGAACTCTTTGCAAAGTCCCAGAACAAAGCTTATCATTTCCTGGAAGAAACAACTGTCACTCAATAGTTTCAGGAAATTCTACAATCCACACCACAGTGAAAAGCTCAGTGATTTATTTCATCCTAATGAAACCACAGCTGCATTCTTGGTAAGGCAATACATGAAGTCCCTTCAAATAAATGAGTAACACGGTTTGGGGACGGGGAGACAGAATCAGATGCAACAATTCAGAGAGAACTTTAATCAGGCATTTTGGGTAAGAGCTCCCAGCTGACTGCCTTTGAAGACTGTTTGTGGCAGAATCTCTTACAGTGGGACCCTTAAGTGCTGAAATGCAGGTGGAATGACAATTGGGATGGTAGGTTTCGACCCCAACACGAAAAAAGTTTTCCTTGCATGTAATTGAAGTTCTTCTGGCTACATGGAGGAATCTGTCCTGCAAAATGGTGCAGCAATTCCTGTCAAGTCATTCAGCCAGCACTGAGAGCATTAGGGACACGTAGAATCTTATTTATTTTCTTACTGCTGCTTAGATTTAGCTTTATATTAACAAGAAGTGCAGATTTCTTATGACTAGAGCTCTGCTTAACTGAGGCCCACATGATAAATCCATGTAATTAAACAGTATTATGAAGTAATTCTTTATATTTAAAGTAGGCTGATACATTAAAATTCTACTTGAAATGACATTTTGATGGCAACTGTGTCAGCTTTGCTACTAAAGTTATAATTCAATAGCTGTACTAAGTTCACTATAGAAAGATTTAAAAGCTAGTATTGCTTTGTAAAAATGCAAAACAATCTAGAGCAAGAGCTGAAATATCACCTGTCATAAAGAGACAATCCTTGGTACGGTATCAGTACAGTGAGAAAACCTACAGGAATTTGGGGGGCTTTGTAAACAAAATCTTTCACATAACAAGTTGAATCTATACAGAAATTGCTGGTTACACTTAAAAGGAACATCAATTTGTAAAAAAACTTGGGAAAAACATCATAGCTGTTGATCTCACACTTACACTGATGCCTACAGGGGTTGTAAAAATTGTAACAAAAACCTGGAAAAGGTTGAATTTTAGCATTTGACCATTCCTCTAGCATCCATATAAAAACATCTCCAAAAGGATTTTTTAGATTCTAAAAACCTCTAGGAGATATTCTGCATGACACAGGTTCTGATACTAAAAACATCCCTTTCCTGAAAAGCAAAAGAAAACACCTTACATCCCTCCTTCCAAAACAAAACAGAGGTAAAAGGGACTGTTTTTAACTTCATAAAAGTTAGATGTCTAGCCAAGTTCTGTTTAAACATTAAGTGCACTATTTGAGTGTCAGCTCAACTGGAAATATTTCATTCATTCAGTACTCTAAAAATATATCACCTTCTTAAATTCTTCTCAAGTATGTACTCAATATTTGAGTTTTTCCAACAACCTCAAGCAAGCCTTCAGGTTAAACTTAATAACAAATCCTAGGTAGTATAAGCCCTTTCTGTTAGTTAATGTTCTAAACAAATTTTGGCTTTATGTAAGAAGCCTCCTGACACAAGACACTATCTTCCAGTTTTCTTCATTGCTAATAAATTTCTTGTGCAGGACTGAAGGAAAATGAACTCTTTATGAAGGTTTTTTTTTCTTATCTTAGCAATAACAGCAATTGGCAAGGTGGATTTTTTGCTAACTGTGCCGGTGACTATCTGGGAAGGCTCAGGATTGTCTCCAGAGCCCCAGCACTGCAGCTCCATTCAGATGTGAATTTTCTGCTCACATCTGCAGATGTGCACACGCTGATGTCTGGGAGATGTCTGTGCCCCAGCCACACAAACAGCGTGGGGTTCCCAGAGCTGGGACAGGGAATGCCTGTGCTATCCCATACCCATTCCCCTGGTCATGGCACCCACTCACTGCCCCAGGCCTGGGGATCCTGAACACTTAACACAGGCTTCCTTTATCCAGAAGTTAGTCCCCAAAGTTAAACAGGTGTTAATATAAACAAACCAACCCTAAAGAGTTTAAAAAGTCTTCAGACTAAAAATTCTTTCCCCTTCCCAAATCTGTCATCGACACTCTCCTGGCTCCGGTTACACTGCATTTGCAGAGCTGGTGACGGACCCAACAGAGCTGGAAATTCTGCCATGGAAGCACACAACACTGGGCAAGGGCTGGACACCAACAGCACAGCACAGCACAGCCCAGGTAACACCACGGAGATGGGCTCCATGCCCTGAAAGCTCTGCTCTGCCTTGGTGAGTTCACAGCCATACTGAAAATCCTCATACATGGTTCGTGACCATTCAACTATTGTAAAGTTTGAGCAGCTCAGCTCTGGCTCCCCAGTTAACCAAACACAGATGGCAGCAACTCTGGCAGAGGACTTGAGCAGTATCATGCCAGAGAACGGACAGAAACTTTTCATACCATCACTGAGTTTCATCGTGAAAAATCAGCACAAGCAAATAACCAAATGGATAAAGATGGGGCACATGATGCCTTATGAGGCTACCTAAAAACCAGAGACTAGGCAAGAGTAAGGGAATAAGGGTAGGTATTTATTTGAAGGGCCTTCTAAGGTACACCCTGGGGAGCCAGAGGCTGCTGCCAAAATGGACCCCGAGATGGACCCGAGGTCTCGAGTTCTTCACACTTTTATAAGTTTGGTCCATTTGCATATCAAGTTTAATTATCCAATTAAAGCCTCAGTTAATGATGTAATTTTCCCCAAGCTCACCCCCCCTTCCCAAGATGTTGGTTTACATTTTGGGCCTAGGACAGGCCGGGTGTCCTTGCAGGGCAGGCCTGGAGAGGGTTTGTTGTGTCTGTCTGGCCTGAGAGAGCAGCAGCTCACAGACTACAAGAAACCTCAGAGTTATACTCTAGACAGTACAGGATTTTAAATTATAAAAGTTAAAACTTAAGGCATCACAGAAACAGGGGGTTTGTACATCTACATTGATTGCAACACACCCAGAGCATGAGCCTTGGACCAAACAGTACCAATAAGGACTGGGGAAAAACTGGAGTGCTGGCATTTATTTTCCAATCCCAAATCCAGGCACCCACATGTGCATTTTTAACCTCTACTATTATACAGAAGTTTTATTTATCCTATCACTAAAGAAGAAGTAGTTCACAACAGCAAAACAGGGTATCCACATTCAGGGCAAGAGACAGGCATCTACATACTGATATAAAGGAAATATATAAATAAACCCAACGTATTTCTTCTGCTCGAAACCCTACCTGAAATCTGATCTGATGACTCAGAGTCCTACACACCTGAAGAGCACAGTACAGGTCACAGAATCAAACAAACACTGGCTGTGTAAAGGTCTCCCCTACAGCACAGGCTGCCAAGACCCCTGAAAGTAAATGCATACACTGTATACCTACACCTATACTTCATTTATTTAAAGAGAAATATAATCCCTTGCAGAATTCAATAACTTCGAGGTGGTGACTTAACAGAGGAATTCATTAAAATGCTGATATTCTCATATGCATTTCATGCCAGTGTAGGTTTGGAAATGTACTGTTCTTACAAAGGCACTTTCTTACAGTAATTCACACTGATTTACAATACCTGTCCTTGACTCTGCAGCATTAGTTCCTCCAATTGAGGAACAAAGAAGAAAGTAGAACAAAGGCTGAAGTTATTCTCCATTGATTGCAACACACAAACAGAGGCAAATGTTCAAGAGTTCTAGTTTTTCCAGAGCTTTCATCCGTATCATTGTAGATCAGGAAAAATACGTGGGAAAAAAATAGCTTGAGAAAGAATTTGCATCCAACACTGCTACAAATACAATCCATAATTGTTTCCTTTGAATTTTTAAACACCTCAAGTTACAATCTCAATTTCAGCAGCGTTTCTGTGTTCATACCTTGACATCTGTTTTTAAGTGGTATACATGAGACAGCACTCTCAAAGAGTAACTTCCTCGGCAAAATGACTTTGCATCCTGTAGGTTAGGTGCTCTAAGCAGAGAAAAGCCACACAGAAGCAATATATGAAAAGAGGGGCCTATTTCACACTGTCCCTTTACTTCTTAAGAATTACCTGAACAACTTGCCATTGTAAACAAACTCAGCTTAAGAAATTCAGTAATGTAGCAGAGCCAAATTGTAAGATATGGTGGAAACCCAAAGGTTCTGAGAACAGTAATGAAACAAGCTGAACTTTGCTGCAAAGATACTTAACAGCACACTTAAGCAATAAATACTTTAAAGGTGCAAGAAAATTGGGAATTAATAGAGAACCATGTATTCTTTAGAAAAATACCTTATGAATTAAAGGAAGTTTCATGCTATTTCTGAGTGGAACCAGGACCTAGTAAAATCATCTTAATTTATCCTACCTTTAGGTGAGGAGGTGACAGGAGGCAAATACAGGCAAGAGAACAGGTGGTACGAGTGTGCAGGTGGCTCCTTGAACCCAGCCAAGAGCACTGCTCACACCTCAGGAGGGCAGAGTGTACACAGTGACCTCACCAAAACAGTGACCTCATCCAAACACAGCCCTCCAAGAACAAAACCACCTTGTAGCTTTAGGCTTGGCTGATAGCAGTGAGTGGGGGTTCTCAAGGAACTTCCACTGCAAACTAAAAGCACCTGTCCCAATTTACTAAAAGCAGATATTCTGGATCGTCTGCACAAAACAGACATTTTCAGCACTATTCATCTGTCTGTATTTTCATGTGTTGTCTCTCAAAAGTCTCTGCAATCAACAGAAATAAAGTGGAGGTTTAAGGACTCGAGTCACATAACCTCTTTTTAGTCACCCACCGAAGAATGAGATGAATCACATCCATGAGGATTTTAATTCTTAATGTGACTACAAAGAGCTCCAATTGTAACCAGCTCAAATGCAGCCATCTACATTATGAATATCTAAAACTTAAAAGAGACTACTTCCTCTTGTTCCATTCCTGAATTCAAGAGAACATTTCCCATCTGACACTGCATATGGGACTGGACAAGTGTTTCTTCCTTCTTATCAGGATAGCCCTGGCACTGCTGGAAAAAGATTTCTCACTTTTTAAAATCTTGTCCAGATAAAAAGCCCCTGTCTATAACATAGGATGATGGCAATAGAGCCAGATGCACAGCTCCCCGATGCCAGCACAACACATGACCATCAGCTATGGAACATTGTTCCACAGTGCCAGGAACAAGAACTGTTTTGACCCAAGCACAAGAAATTCATATAAAAGGGGCAGTATCTTTAATATTTTTGAGTTTGTTTGTTTGTTGAATGTACAGAATGAGCTGAATGTACACAGCCAGCCTCCAATCCCTACATTTAAGAAAATAACCTGATAAAGGTCTCTGACCATGGCTTCATGTCCCAGATCTGCCTGTTTTGAGCAAAGCCCATACTTGTCTCGCTTTCTGCACTGCTGCTGCTTTAGGAATCACTCATTGCAATGGAAAACACCCAGTGAGTATATTCCACTCATTGCAATGAAAAACACCCAGTGAGTATATTCTTCATACGTGAAAGGTTAATTACATTGATGTAAAAATTGTGGCATGCTCTGCTCCATTCCCAGAACAGACTGCCAGCCTTTCCCAGCACGACATAACCAAAGTGTCCATCATCACTTCAGTGTGTTTTAGGTTAGGGGCTCGCCGATGGATTCCTATGGACAGTGTTGTTCCACTGGTGGTGTTTTGATATTTAACAGAGTCAGATCCTATCAGATCCTCCAATATGAAAGCAGTGGAAAGGTCTAAACACCTCTGAGCCCTCAAAACACAGGAGTGATTTAAAGCAGCATTACAGTTGTCTTTAAAGGCACATTCAAGGTGCTGACATAGCAGAAACTCTGTCCATGTTTTGAAGAAGGATCATTTATCCGAAAAGTTAAGTCCTACATAGGCTTATATGTAAAAAAGGTAGTCCTGTTTCTAGAGCAACAGGTTTAAATCCACGTTTATGGACAAGGTGAGGAATAACACTCCTTTCAGTACACACATTCAGGAGACATTTTCCTGACCGTCTTTTGAAGCTGTGCTGTAGAATACCATAAACCTCCTCTCTGCTGCAGTGACTGTACTAATTCCAAGTCCTGAGTAAACAGACTACTTCAAACATGATGGAGGAACTCAGCAGCTTCAATCAACTTCCTTAAATCCTGCTGAGGCAGCAGCACAGAATGCCAGACAACCTACATTTCCAAGAATTCTGTAGTAATAGATACTGCAAACCCCCAGGACTTACCCTCTTCTTCCATACGTATTTCTAGCACCTCTATCAACCTTTTGTGTCATTGAAATTTTCATCATCGAGAAGCAGCAAAAATAACAACACTGTTGGACTGTCAAAACAGTGATAAAACTGATTCATCAGAGTATGGGGAGGCTGGAGGTGGAAGAGAATGGGAGAGGGGAATTTCTAACCACAAATGCTGATCTTGCACAAAATGCCTAGGGTTGCTGTTTTACAAGTCATTTATGCAAGTCTTCTAAAGTGGCAATTTTCTTACAGCTTGTCAGGTCATGCTTGAGCTAGAGAACAGAACTGAAAAATTCAGAGAGGAGAAAGAGTAGGAAAATCCTATATTCTCCAAAATATCTAAATGGTGACTGGTTCTCAACTGTACCTCATGAAAACCTGCCTGTCAGTGCTGGCAAACCTTCCCAGCTAGGCTCTGATGCAGGTACAGAAATAATCTACCCTGGAACAAAAGGACTGACTGCAGAATTTCTTAGGTATTTAGATAGAAAACATCTGTAAAACACTGCCCTGAGAAAAGGGCAATGTGACATCTCAGCAATGGTGACACAAGCTTGGTTCTCCTGCACCGTGCCAGCCCTGGGAAGGGGAGCTGCCTGGATGCTGAGGAGAAGCATCATTCCTGATGGATGAATTTGAGATGGCAAACTTTGCCACAGCAGAGAACCTGCAGGGAACAGAGAGGGGCAATGCACATCAAACAGTGGAAGCTGTCTGATGTGAACGGGTTCACTGAGACCAACTGCTTTGGACTAATTCCATATGCCTTCTCCTCCAGAAAATACAGGCACAGCTCCTGAACGCAGCATCATCTGACAGTCTGTGACCTTGTTCCCCTCCACAAAGGCTAGAAAGCAAAACTGCTTCTAAAATTCAGCCATCCAAAGAAATGTGAAGCACTACAAGGATCCTTCATTACCCTCAATGCATAAAAATTGAACACGGTTGAATTCTATACAAACAAATAACTCTGAGAAAAAGGACTGCAGTGAGAGGTTCCATTGGCTGCAAACAGGTGGATTTGAGAGGCACTTGTGTCCTGTCCTCCCTCCACTTAAAGGATCTGTGTGTAACAGGAAAAAAGAGCAACTCTTGTCACAGAAGAGACTCAGGAAGCAGAAGTTCTCAAAAAAAAAAGAGTACCACCCTAACTATATGAAGATAAAGAATTTATCAAAATTAAGTAGATTCTGACATTTTGAGATATCTGAAAGTTAGATTTCCATCTTCTGTCAAAGTCAGAAGTATTC
This sequence comes from Oreocharis arfaki, assembly GCA_013398015.1. Taxonomy (NCBI): domain Eukaryota; kingdom Metazoa; phylum Chordata; class Aves; order Passeriformes; family Paramythiidae; genus Oreocharis; species Oreocharis arfaki. The sequence continues at coordinate 397,109 of VZRR01011050.1, forward strand.
AGAAATTATGCTCTTAAAACTGTCAGCAATTTACACTGTCAAGTCAAGATGGCATTTCAAAGAGAAATCCCACTACAAAACTTTTTAAACTTGAATTGATTTAGGGGGAAAAAAAAGATAATAGAAAATCATGGCCTGCATTTCCTTCCACCTCCATCAAGGAACAGGAGTATCAGAAGCTGTATCACTAACAGGTGTAGAAAAATAAAAAATAATGTTCTTTTTCATCATTTCTCAGCCCACACCGCATAAATGAAGCCACCCTCCTTCCCCTACGTTTCTCAGACTTGTTCCGAGCCGAAGCAGTATTTCAGAGCAGCACTGCTGCAGGCACAACGAGCAGCTAAGCGTGCTGAGAGCTTCGCCAAAAGCCCAGGCAGCCAGGGGTGTGTCTGCAGCCGCACCTATCGAAATGCCACTGGACAGGGTGGAGCTCTCGGCCTGCCCCCGGGACGGCACGTGGGGCTCCATGACGCTGTCATCCAGCAGGTGCCGGGGTCCTGCGTTCGGGAACGTGGCGCTCTTGAACTCGGCCGTGTTCATTTTGTGGATGAAACTGGAAACGAACAAGGACACGACTGTTACAGCCTTGCCTCTGACACGTCTCGGGAGTGGCTTCAACATCCTGAAGGGCTGCATGCACCGTGCTCCTAAAGCCAAATTAAATCACGGCCCAGCTGTAAGCAATTGGGCGCAAATAAATTACCTGCAGGAACCAGATTTAAAACTGCACAGAACTCGTGTGACAAAGAGGAAGTCAGGAGTACATTAATAATTGCTTTCCATATCTTACGCTGTCTGCTGTAACACATAACTGAACTGTAGAACTGCATTCTAGCTCATTAAAGGTAAACTTACACAACAGAAGTTATTAATTACTGGGTAGATACAATCCTGCATTTTGAAGAGATGACAAGGGAAATGATCAGATAATGATCAAGATATTATTACAAGTACACTTATATGGAAAAAGCCTGAAGCCATTACTAAACAGAGTTACATGAAAGTCTACAAAGGAGGTCTCCCTGTACAAACACCAATAAAGCAGTCATATAATTTTGAATTTGAAATAATTACACTGGCATTGAGTTACTAAAAAGTGATAGCTTTGTCATTCAGAAAGAGCCATTCTGGTTAACTCGGTGACTAGTCTTATCATCATAATTTCAGCCTTCCAATTTTGATTAATTCTCTTGGGTTGGGATACCACCATGATAGTTCTGAGCTTGCTCCCTGGCCACAGATTGCTCTGTAGGTGAAGTACTGTGTACAAGTCATGCTACTTCCTACGAGCAAAGCTTTTGTATTGAAAGATGACACATCACTTGAAAAAAAAAAAGCTTAGGGTCTTTAGGTTAAGCAAAATGCTGACTTGTATCCCAGACTGTGGCACTTCCTGTGTCCGTGGGGTATCAGGTTCCGAGGTGAGGGGGGTGTTGGTGGTAGCAAGGCTCCTTCAGCTGCCGCGTTTTTCCGTCCACTCTGTGGAGATGCTCCGACTTCAGAGCCTGGGAAGAAAAAAGACATTACTCCCAAGCCACTTCAGAGTTACTGTCAGGGTCACTTCTATCATGGAAAAGTTGCACAAAACTTCCTGAGCTCCCTTTATAAGAGATAGCTGCAATAAAACTCATTGATCTATTGATTATTAAACCCCCTGCACTTCAGGGTTTTTGCACAGGATTAAAACCAAACACAGTTCAAACAGACCATCCAGTTAAAGTATTTTGCAAGTCCTAAAGGTGGCTGCATGCACTACACCAGCCCTGGACACGTCCCACTGATTCTACATTCTCAAACTCCTGCCTTCAACCGCTCTTGGCATTGACCAAGAAGAATGTTCATTTCTGGAAGCATATTATGCCATGAAAAGTTTAGATGAAGGCCCTTCTGTCTAGACACAACAAAGAATGAATATTTAACAGCTCTTCACCCCAAATGACATTAACAACTTAGTGCCACAATACATACAAGAACCAAAAAAAAATGACTCAATTCCTTCTTTACAGATCACCTTTAGACTTTTTATTACAAACATGCAGTGTTTAAACTTCACACTTCTTTATAGCCTCAGGCAAATATTTTCCACGTTTGCAATTCTAAAATAATGCACATGACAACCTCAAGTCTTCTCAAATTTATTAAGCATTTACCTACTAAATCTTCTCTGGAAGCAGCAGAGTGGGGGGTGCTGGTCCCTGGTTCTATCTTTAATGAAAGTCTGCATTAAAGAAACATTAAAAATTACTTTATCAGGAAATAAAAGCGTAAGCTTGTGAAGAAGTATTTTTAAAATTTATGATGGCAAGCTGCCTGATTCTATGATTGCAAGAAATACTATGAAGGTAATACAAACATTGCAGAGTCATCTTTAGCACATGCTATCTCCAAACTCCATTTTGCCTGCCTATTGCTCTGGTTCATACAGAGCACCAGGACCTCCACACCCCTGGGATGGCTGGCACACACATGAAACTGCTACTCCAGCTAAAACCTGGGAAAAATAATAATAATTAAAAAAAAAGTACAACTTTCCCCCCATCGTGGCTAAAATATTTATTCTTGGTAGACTTAATATTTTAAATTTTTATATAAAGTGCACAAGTGTGCCAAGTTCCAAGCCTTTTGTCTTTGCTGGTCCAAAAGCCAAAATCATCTTCTGTGTTTTGGAAAATACATTATCAACTTGATTTCAGCCATAATTCAAGCTTTTTCTGTAACTTTTTAATGCCATTTCCAGCAGTTCCGCAAAGAAGGCAGACTACAGGAGCAGCTAACTCCAGGAAGATAAAGTGTATCTTGTCCACAGAGTTTGCAGAACTAAAATCCTCTGAAACTACTAACACTGAAAAAGCGTCCATTTCATTTTGGGGAAAAAAAGTTTAAAGCCTGACAGCTTCTCTCCCTCCCATTCCCAGACAGTTTAGCAACGATTCGTTGCAATTTAATAATTTAATTTTTTCAAATAAAAATTTGAATCTTTTAGGAAGAAAAAACACGTATTCAAGTCACAGTCACTGCTCTCTCAACTTTTTTGCTGACAGACACCTTAGTAAGGGGGTGAAAAGTAGAAGAGCCACTTTAGATGCACTCCTCAGCCATAAAAGCATTCAGTCTGGAGATGAACAAAACCCATGGGTGCAAAACCAGACGTTGAGAACAGCAGCCATGCTTCTGATTTATGTGCCACTGTCTCCAGTCACTGCCCTGCTATCAAAACATGAATTGCACAGGATGAAAAGACTGCAGCTCCTTCATCAACAAAATCCCCACAGGTAGTGAGTCCTACCCAGGGAAGGTGGAAGAAGGTGGAGTGTGGAATTCATGAATACAATGCTACTGAGGAGACACTGCGGGTAAGAAACTTGGGTTTGGGTTGGTTTTTCTTTTTCCTTCCTTCAAATGTTTGACCACAGAGCTTTACCCTCAGTGAGAGACAACTTACACTTCCCAAATCAGGCTGCAGAACATCCCAGGAAAAAGGTAAAGCTGGATGCTTCCACATGGGCATGCAGAGAACAACTTACACACCTTGGAAGGGAAGCCAAGGGTCTGAGCCCTCGTTAACTGTTCTCTGACATAAACTGAAGGGTCCCCATTTGCTGCCTTTTAGTAAATCCAAGTTAGGGCTATTAAATGGCAAAGCACAGCTGTTCCTAAAGTGTGCATGCCCCTCCTGCCATTCCAAGGGAGCTGCACAAGCAACCAATTCAACCCCTCTGAGGTGACAAACTTCCCAGGCGGGCAGGATGGGAATGGGTGGGGAACCTCCTCGAGCACATCAGCCAATGAACAAAAACTTCCTTCATAGGCAACAGATCTGCCTTAGGGTGTTTCCTATCCTCAGTTCCTGTCTCTTGCCAGAGATTTCCCTCCCCCAGTTTTTCTGGATGCCAAATCACTTAATACAATAATAATCTTTCAATTAAGGATGTAGAAACCTAGGGTGGGAGGCTGGGAGGAACGGGCAGAGACAGAGAGGAACAGGAACTTGCCTCTCAAAAATCAAGTGCTTACATTTTACTCACACTTTATAAGCTAACCAAAGGGAAAAGTATGAAATGAAGCATATCTGAAAGTGAAAGCTTTAAGTCACCCTCAGTAAGAACTTGGGACTGGATGCACAGATGGTTTTGTTCTGATGAAGAATGACTTAAGCCATCTCCAGTCACAGGATTCCTCTCCCTGCCTGAACAGTGTTACACATGAGCCATGTGTACAAAGTCTTTCTCAGCAGACCAAACCAAGCTGAAGTGAGGGCTTGGTGCAGTCTGGCACAGAAAAGGGAGCAGATATGCCATCCAGCATGTGGGAAAGTGCCTTGAGCACAGGATCCTGCTGGAACCACAGCTGCTCGTAGCTGGTGTGTCTGAGGTGCATAATCACAGAATCACAGAACGGTGTGGCTCAGAAGGAACCCTAAATCTCATCTAGTTCCAAGCCCCTGCCACGGGCAGGGACACCCACAAAATATAATACATCTCCCCTACACAAGAGCAGAAACAATCTCACAAGTAACAGGCTTTGTGTTACAGAAGTTATTTTGTAATAAGTTATGATCAGTTTATAGCATTTTGTACTTACTTGTAATTGTCATCTTCTACAAACTTTTGTAGTTCTTCTATGTACTGAACTGAGTTCAGGTATTTTTGGACATGAGGCAACATAGGAATATCTGGAAAACAGACAGCATTCATTAACACTGTGCCACTCATTGGCAAGCAAAGCTATTTTCCAGAAACTATTTGAACAGATTCAGAACTCTTGCCTTTTTATGTGAGATGGAACACAAACTACAGGCCCCAAGGATGCTGAAATTTTAGAACTTCACAGCAATTCTCGTGCATTGAGCTGACGCTCCCCACACACATAAACCCCAGAGCTGCCCATCAGAGCACACGGAAGGGAAAAGCAACACAACATCCTTGGCCAGACTGAAGGCTCAGAGCTGGAACACGGAGGGCTGCCTGAGGACTCCCTCACAGCCCACGTCCTCTTCACACTGAGCTTTCAGGGAAGCCACAATCCTGGGCTAATTCACATTCCAGCACCACAAACACAGCCTCACGACTTTACTAGAATGGGAAGAGGACTGTGAGGGAAACCATCTTTGGAGAAAAAGTACATTATCTGATCTGTGGGCAGAACTATAAATGTCTGAAAGACAAGCTGAACGTATTTTATTATCTCCAGTAAAAGCACTGCTCCAAAAGCAATCCTATTTTTAGAATTCAGTCATAAAATTATGAAACACGGGGATACAGGCTTATAGATACCAGTAAAACTACTGTTGAGTATGATGTACTACTCCACATTTATCATCAGAAAATACATCCTGTAGTTTGCTTGATGTAACAGAAAGGCAATTTTATTATGTGTCCTCACCCTGATGCTCTGTCTTAACCACCAACACCAGAACAAACCTAGACTTCTGGGCTGAGAGGATGAAGGAGGGTGTTAATGGCATTCACGTGGCTCTGCCCTTACTTAAATTGCATCACAGCAGACAAATAAAGCTTTCAAAGTTCTTCTCTTTAGCACGGTGATATTTACACACTAGCTTACCATATTCACAGGACTGCTGCAAATCTGAGATAATCCGAAGGATGTTGTTCATTAGATTTGTTCTTTGCTCACTTTCCAGAATGCTTGCTGTTGAGGGGTAGGCAGAGTCAATATACGTCAAGTCTGACAGATAAATACCTGGAATGAGATTAGAATGAAAAGTTTCTTTGTTTAGTGTGTTTCATTTAGCAGAAAAAACACCCTCACTGAGAATATTGTGAAGAACTTTTGCTTTCACTAACATTAAAGCAGGTTGACAAGAGCATTGTCCCAGAACAGGATTTTGGATTTACCTGGGAAATCATTTTAGAAATCTAAAAGTAATTACAAGTACAAGCACAACTACTCACAAACCTCATCTTCTCCACAGCACCAATTTACTACTCCCTTGACAAATAAGAAGCATACTAAACATAGTGCTAAAATACACAATCAAAATTAATTGTTTAGGAAGTCTACTACTTCATTCCTCCAATTCAGCAATTAAAAAACAATGGAAGGATAAATCATACCCATAACTCTTCATGCTGAATAAAAACTCAAGCTCAACTTGCAGCAACATGGGAAATACTAAGTAGGGAAAATGAGCACCCAGACTGAAACGAATGAATCCTGCAATTTGTAATACAGCTCCACAGATCCAACAGCCTTCCAGATAAGTCACTTCAAATCTCCTACCTGCCTCCTTCCCCTGCATTGCTTGCAACCTTACTGCTCCTTCAACCCCCAGTCATGTAGAGAGGAAAATCCCCCCCTTACACACTAATGCTGAAGATAAAACGTTTATTTTATTTCTAAACACAACTCCATTTCTTGAACTTCATCCATTTGTCTCAACTAAGTGAAAACATATCCTGACCAACTCTGATGTTCAAAGGAATTGGCCTGTATCCCTTGCATCTTTCACAGATACCCCAATTAAACACTACACAACCTTAAATAAAATTATTTAAGTAACTTGTTTCAGTAACAGGGAATTTTTTAAATTATATTTTACTTCACCTCTCAGCCTTGTATAACCAAAATCATAACAAGGACTTTGGCTTTACAGGTGGAAGACCATTAATACAACCTCACAAGAACAGCAGTTGTGTTTGTATAGCACCTAACCAGTACAGTCCTCAAATGTGAGCGGGGAAACTCTGGGCATCCCTCCAAAACCAACACACACACACACACACGTGTGCGCACACACAGAAACAAATTAAAATACTTGTGGTTGAAAGGTGACATATAAAAAAGTGAATAAAAAGATATTACACACGAGCTGATATACTACTAAATCTCTCAATTTTCTGTTCTGCTAGAAACAGTTTGCTAAAAACCAGAAAGGATAATCAGAAACATCAGGTAGCCGCATTTAATTGCCATGCTACCTAGAGTGCATAAGCTGTCCTGAACCTGAATTTACTAACCCATGTCCAAACAAGCCTTAAAAATCCCAAACCTGCTCAGTCTTCCACAGAAGGAAGTAAATCATACTTATTACCGATATTTAAGGAAACTCCCTGTAAGAGGCACCTGCACTATTACGCAGGGTTTCATAAACCGCTGTGTTTGTAGAATTACCTCTGAATGACTTGCACTGATCTTTTCTTTTTAGCTAAACCAACAAGTCTTCTGTAAAGAGCAGTTCTCCAAACCTACTGGATGCATTTCTACGAAATCTAAAATAACTCTGAAAGCATACAAGGGCAATTCTCTTTCAAATGTAATGGCACTGCCCTCGTGAAGAAACCAGAAAGATCAATGGCAATAAACGGAACGCGCTCAAGTGCTGGCTGAGTACGGACAGAACCAAAGCCAGATCCCCCGTTTCTTGTAGAGCGTAATCTCTGTGGCTTTTGCTACTTCTAACACCAGTCAGATGTTATCAAATATTCTGATACCTACCCAAAACCATCACACACAGAGTTTTAACTTTTTCCACATGTATTGGAGAATTCATGCCTTTAACAACTGGAACTGTTTCTTATTAAGCGAACGTCAAGAATTGAACGCGACATTCTGTTGAACATTCTTCTAGACTACAAATGGTTCATTTTTCCTGTTGTATCCAGCCAGGCTGCCCCTTTTATTCCCAGCAACACAAATCGAGTTTTATCAGCCTGAAAGAATCTTTCTTCTAAATGAAGCCCAGCACTGTAATAACTTGAAAGGCATCTTTAGGCAGCGTAGTAAAAATGTTTGATTTGTAATTGCCTGCTGAACTCTTGCACAGTCCGTTGCCATACGGTACCTCCCTTCTACTGGCAAACAATCTTTCCTTGTTCCTAACTTCTCAGCCTCCCTACCCCCTCCCTTTCTGGAGGGTATGGATAGGAAATCCGAAGGAGGAGTTTCTTCTGCTCTCCGAGTGCTCGCGGTGACATCATAGGTGGGCTGAACGGCTGAGCCGAGTGTGTGTTTGTTTAAAAAAACACTGTCCAAAAGTGATGTATATGGAATCTGGGTCAGCTGTAGCTGGTTAGAGCACTTCTGCATGTGAGAATTAAACACTGCAGTTTCAAAAACCATTCCTCTCTCTCTCCTGGAATAACGCATACTGGAGCATTACTTTTTTCTTTTTTTTTTTAACTGATTAGTTAGCTTGGTTATCGTATGGAGAAACCCAATTCCTCAATACAGCTTGGATCTAAGAGAGAAAGACAAAAGCAGTTTTCAGCTCCAGCTGCAGATTAACACTCCACACCATCGGGTAATATAGGAAGCAAAAGCAACTTGGCCCCTGGATTTTCCATCTGCCACAGAAGCAAACCAGCTGGAAGACTTTATTTCTTGGTAAGTCTTGAAGTTATTCTTACTTAAAAGTTTAATTTTGAGCTAATTCTGAATGCTACATACATCTCCCTCAACATACAATTGTGAAGAAACAAATCCCTCTCAGGCTGAGAAAAATCTGACAACTAACATTAAGACTCATTTTTGTGGCATTCGGTAGACTTTGGAAAGAATTGAAAAAGGCACTGCATAAGAGCACAGAGTAACTTGTCCCCGTTGTAGGGATGAACAAGTTTCAGTTGTTTAGCTGAATTGTTATCTACAGTTACAGAAAATTAGCACTACCAGATTCTTTGCTAGGCATGTAATTTGGGTACTGTGAACATGCTCATGTGAAATTCTGATCCCACCAGAAGGCAAAAGCCAAAAATCCTATCGATTTCAGGGAAGCTGGATTTCACCCAACACCAGAGCATAGACCTAGCATTACTAGAACTAGAAAATGGATACCTCAATAAAACCACTGTGAAAAGTCCCAGGCAAATCAATGCACATCTGTAAGTAGCAATCATTGTATATCGTTTCAAGTACATTTTTATTTCTGGTACTTCTGAGGAGTAGAAGTTGCCTGAGTCCTAGAGCCAACCAAGAAACCAGAGTCATACACTGATTCAGAACATAATCAGTTTGTAGCACAATCAATTGTGAAAATCCAAAGACATTGCTGCAACAGGCGCTAATCCCTTCCTTCAGCAATTTCTGGGACGTTAATTGTACTTCAAATGAACTGCAGTTTGTTTCTAAATAAAGATCCATTTCATAAACATGAAATGCAGTGTACAAAGCAACACTACATTAAGTGGAAAATTGAGGGGTTTGTTACAGTTCATTAGGGGAAGGAAGGGAGAAGAATGCTGCTGCAAGTCAATGATTTAAACAAGAAAGTTGTTTACAAACAGAAGACAAAAGTACAGATGGAAATCAAAAAATGCTTGCTAATAAATAGGAAAAGCATAGAAAACTTTCTTCATGCTGACTTGGAAATTAAAATACAGTAAATAATCCAGAACAATGCAAATAAATTTAAGTGATGTATTTGCATTAAAAAACTCGAAGATGCCTGACACAGTAAGAGAGAATGAAGGGGCTGATGCTAAAAGGAGAGACAAAGTGTTACAGAAGGAAAACTTAATTAAGATTTAGTAGCTACCAGAGGAAAAAAGTCTGAAGCAGCCTCGATAAACAAGAAAGATGGATCCTTTCCAAGTTCTTGAGCCCTTTTCCTTACTATCCTTTTGTGCTGATTTTCATAAGAAGGAAAATCATCTAAACAACAACACAACCCCCATTTGAAGCACATAATGTGCTTTGGACACCAGGCTCCATTCATTCATCATCAGCCAAGGGTTTGATTTACGCTGCTTAGAACAATTCCTAAATCTTCCATAAATGAAAACAGCTGAGTCAATAATTTTAAAGCAATAAACTGGCTGTATACAAGGTTCTAACTCTCTCTCCTTTGCTGCCTTCCAACTTCAGGGTTCAAATCTTGAAATGTTTCTTTTAAAACAAATAATGCAATAGTCTTATTACACTGCTGCCAAAAGAATGATCTGAAGCATAGTGAAAAAAAATATACTATTTGAAGTTTTAAAGGAACTTACTAAAAAGAACGGAAATTCTGAACCTTGATGTTCAGAATCTTCAGAATACTGCAAACCTTTGGACTCCTGCAGTAACAACATGGCTCTATCGGGTCTCAATCATTGTTTTACTGGGCTCGGTTTTTGGTAACGTGCCCTAATGGTTTGGTCCTTACAATTCATACCCCAATGAATGAAGTACAATTCCCTACAGCAAGCATAACTAGATGCTTAGTACCTTCAGTGTCTGCTCTAAGCAGAACTCTGGAGCCCCGAAATCACACGCTTGCAAACACAAAACGCACCACTGCATTGTACCTGCCTGCTCAGACAGTGCAAACACACACAGCGGCTGCCAACAAACGCAAAGGAGCCCCCACGCTAAAAAAGCTTCACCAAAAAACCTGGAAATGCCACGAAATCTTGCTGTGCTTTCAGAACATCTACTGTGACAAAAGGAACAAACCTCTTCTGCGGAGAACTTCTAAGAATTTATCGTTTTTAAAAGGGACGCGTTTTCAATGACAACCTCAAAACCCCCTGAAGATTTTTAGATTGCCTTTCCTAAAAGGAATCAGATTCATGGCAATCTCTGAGAAGCAGAATTCTGTGACTCAATACATCACGTATCTGACGAACGAGACCCAAGAACATATTATTCCTGGATCCCAGTCAACACAATTGAAAGTAATCCTGTTATTTCAGCAGAGGCAGAGGGACTTGCCGGAAAAGCACTTGTTTATACAGGGAAAAGCAACTCACTTAAATACAGAGATATACTGAAATCCATGTGAACATTTCTCCTAGAGGAAGAGTGTTTTCCCCATATTAGTATTACTTCTAATGTCATGGACCCAGTTTTAAGCTAAAAAAATCTACAAAAATCCTCACTTAGCCTGAGCAGACATAAGGGAACATAGCTGGGTTTATTGATTTCAGCTGCTTAGGTGAAGCTCAACAGAAAACGAAGTACGTGTAACATCAATAACAGAGCTCCCTGATCATGTATCATGTTCAGAGCATCTTTAGTCTCAGTACTGCAATTTACTTTCTCAAAGAACCCAGTTTGTTTCTCTTCCTGTTACATGTAAGAGGGCACCGCTGGCATTCATCTCTTGACCACATTCTTTTAATAAATATTTGGAATAGAGATAAGTCCTGATACTGCATTTCCCATACAAAGGGAATCCTATATTCACATTTACCTGCAACAGCTTCGTTACATTCACCCTACACTGCCCAGGGAGAACGAGCCTTCGCCAGCTCTGGAAGAACAGATTCCAATTTGTGTTGTGGGTTTCCAGATCTTACATCCTGCTAAACATGAGTCACAGCAGTACAACAAAGAACAAACAGTTTGTTGTGCAGAAAGCTAAAAAATGCCAAATATATACCAGCTTCCCCACATCCTGATCCATGCAACTCTCTATTTGTGATTACAGTATTTTGGGGGGGGTAACACAGTCTGTGTTACAGCAGTTAAAAATAGTAGTTACTGGCTTGTGTTGCTCTTTTATATTGGAACTTTGTACCTTTAAACACTTTTTAAAGTAATAAATCAAAAACTAATTTTGAAAGCAAGTTGGGTTTTTTTTGCGCAGGGATCACTCTGGAAAAAGAAAGAAACCAGAAGAAATGGCATTAAAAATAAAATGGTATCGAAGCCCTGTCTGCAGCTCTGAGTGTTTCTGACGAGCTGATGAAGAAGCTTGTGTTGCTGTGAATAATTGCACATTTTCTTCTGCAGAAGCCATAAAACATCAGCAGGCCAGAACACACGTAATGAAACTTCTACAGAAATCTGAGACCCAAAACTGGGTGGCACAGACACACGACAGAACCAGCTGAAGTGACAGGTCATTCTAACCTGAAAAGCATGACATCCAATAAAGAGTTAAATAATGTATTCTAAGGCAATAGGATCTGTAATCACAAACTGCCTTGCTTCATTCCCAAGGTGTGCCCCAGGTACCCCAGCAGCCCCACTCAGCACAGGCGACCCCAAACTGGCAGGGAGGGCTGGAGGCCGTGGTTCTGAACTGATCCCCGAGCCTCAGCTGTCTCATAACAGTTATGCCACTACCTAAACATCCAAACCTGGGAATCAGGGACAAAATGTGTCTGAGCTAAAAACCCTAAAACTGTTTCCCAACTCTAATTTTAATTTGTCATGTAGCTCTTACATATTAGGCTATCATTCTGTGATACTTTGGATAAACAGTTCCTATTTTTTTAAGCTGCTTGCCCAGAACATCAGGAAATTTCTGAAACAGTATTTTCATTTCCTTCTAAGCTGATTAAAACTCCAGGTAAATATCTTGCTCAGAACCTATTCTTGTATAACAAGTTAGACATTAAGCTGCTCAAACTTGACAAGCAACATTTTAAGACATTTAATTTTTTCAACATCAGTATTTCCATGGAAGCATATGCATTCCCTACCAGGTAGATTCTCAGAAGGATTCTCCCTGCTCATCTGAATGTCTCAGACATTTGAATAATTTCAAATTCTAGGGCATAATCTTACGCAGCTTTTGGATTTAGCTATGCTGTATTTGACCCTTTAATTTATTTAATGGTCTGACAGCACAGAGCTTGAAACTTTTAACACATAAGGGTAAAAGTTCAAAATGAACACATTTAATATTAAAAGAAATGCAGAAAGACTGCAGCAGAATACACGGCTAGAACGTGGACTGTGTTGCAAAGTGCTCAGTTTTGAAAGAGTCATTTAAATTCTCTGTATTTCGGGGGAAAATGTGCTGCTCTGGGGAAAAATCCCCAGCCATTCATTATTTCAGTAACTCTGCAGGGTCTTTAAAAGCTACCAAGAACTAAAATGTTATTCACTTTCTTGGACTATGAAGTATCTATTATACACTGTGAAAACAGTAAAATATTGAACTTGTACTATGGCTTCATCCTCGACCATACGCCATGAAGCCCCTTTCCTTCAATCTGCAAATAGTAAATGCAAAAGTAGTGAGAAATAATTTAGGAAATGCAAAGATGTTTTAAACTTCAGACAATTAATTCAGCTCATCCTTGTCAAGTTAGAAACCCCACATACCCCAGTTTCCCATGTGCTTCCCACGATTCATGTGAACATTTAACCTAATGAACTACCAAATCTGAGCACTGTCCAAGTGATTAATATTTCAAATGTGTGAAATTACCAAAGAAAAACACATAACCAGCTCTGGAGAAAAGTGATACCTCTTCCTAACTTCTTTTTTCCCCCCTTTAAACAGAAGTTACAATTTCAGCAGAGAAATATTAACAAAACTTTTAACTTTTGTTTTTGATAAAAATATTTACTAGTAGACACAGAAACACCTATTGCTACAAATCAAGAGAAATGAGTTTTTTAAAATAAACTTCCTCAAACTTATGTGCTCCCTCCATCAATGCAGGGTAAGAAAGGATTTTCAGTACGTGTTAAATGTGTTTTCTTCTCCTCTCAGAAGCAGGGTCTGCAATACAACCATCAGACAAACAAAACGTTATCAAACATTTGAGCAGAATTTTCAGCTCTAACTCCTGACTGCATGTACATCATGGTTTGAAGCATGTAACCACTGCTCTTAGTGAAGCCAAAAAACAAAGGCTTGACAGGTTCCCTGAGGCTGAGCAGACACAGCTTGTTGCAATAATATTAAAGCCAGTAAGAGACCTGGGAAAAGTGACCTGACCCCAAAGTCACCTTATCATTTGTACAGTGAAAGTAAAGGCAGCAGCACAGCTCTGCTTCTCCTTTGGGATCACCATGTCAGGACTGCCAAATGCACTTGACCTTGGACTTAGCAGGAACAGCAGGATAATTAACTTTCCCTGCTCTTACTGTATTTCTCTTTGTAATTATCCAAGGCCACTGTACAAGGGCTATCCAAAGGCTTGCAAGAGTCTGGAGAGGAAAGCCAGATCAACGGCTGAGATAAGAAGAGCGATCTGCTTCACAAAGAAAACAAACCATAAAAAAATGAAGGTTTTTTTCCTTATTTAAGTGCTACCTTTGTTTATCATCTCAAATATTTAAAGCTAAAAAACAGGTCTCAAAAACATTCCTGGAGCTTTATCACTGCACTTTAATTCTTCAGAGTTAAAGGAAATCCCTAATTTTCTTTAAAAGACGAATGAAACACTTCAGTATGGTATTTATGATGACAACACACATGATACTTCAGCATTATTTGGATAAAGATATTCTCAAAGATACAATAGTGTGACAACAATTCTAAATGTTCATCTCAAGGCAAATAAAAAGGGACACAAATGCAGAGCAAACGGTGTTCTAAGATTTCCTGACAAATCCAAGTCACTTGAATGGCAATTTTCAATGTTTGAAACAATATCTAATCTCCTGCCTAACACTCACGTCCAAAAATAATCTTCCAAAAATAGTCTTAAAGACGCATTTTTCAATACACAGTTCCAAAACTGTGTATATATAAATATGAAAAATGGGTGTATATATGAATAAGTATGTGTATACTATTTAACAAATTATACCTCTATATATAAAGCTAAAAGAAGACCAGGAAGGCTTATATAATCCAAAATCCAACGCTTACATAAATAATTTCATCTCCCTACTTCCCTTCCAGGAAGGTATTCTGCAAGCACTCTATGTTCTATAGCCTCGTGCAGGTAATTGCAGTGAGCACAGATGTGAGCAGTCGAACTGATAATGGAGGTGTAACACAGAATCTAAGCACAACCTTGTTTCTGGAAACCTACCCACTGCAACAACTTCTCTACTAAGTCCTGTGTCTAAATTTTAGTGTTTGCTCCTCAAAATAGACGGCCCATCTCATGGAATCTAACCCCAAGTAAGAGATTCCAAAGGCTTGGCTACACGCATGCAAGCACGGCAAACCCATCAGTTCAGGCAGTTTAACAGTCCAGGAGCCTTAGCTGTGCCTCTGATTTAATGACTTTATCTTTTATGTGTTCAACAGGCTCCTGACAGTCGTCACACTTGCTTTGAAATGAAGGTACTGAAGTGGACTTTGGGTGTCCTGCTGTTCCTGCTGCTGTCTATCGGGCGCTGCACGCAACAGTCCACGCCGAGTAAGGCGCCCCAGCAGAGGCAGCCTCGCTCAGCAGACGGGGCAGAGGAAGGCAAGAAATGTGGTTACACCTTCCTGGTCCCGGAACAAAAAATCACGGGGCCAATCTGCGTGAACACGAACGGCCCGGGCGCTGGGAACAGGAAGGACGAAGTCACCAGGATGGACATCGAGAACCTGAAGGATGTGCTGTCCAAGCAGAAGCGCGAGATCGACATTCTGCAGCTGGTGGTGGATGTGGACGGAAACATCGTGAACGAAGTCAAGCTACTGAGGAAAGAAAGCCGAAACATGAACTCCCGCGTGACCCAGCTGTACATGCAACTCCTGCACGAGATAATCCGAAAGCGCGACAACTCCCTCGAGCTTTCCCAGCTGGAAAACAAAGTCCTTAACGTTACAACAGAAATGCTGAAGATGGCAACGAAATACAAGGAGCTCGAAGCGAAATACGCGGCGCTAACTGACCTGGTGAACAACCAGTCCGCGACCATCTCGCTGCTGGAGGAGCAGTGCCTGAGAATCTTCTCGCGCCAGGACCCCCACGGGTCCCCGCCCCTCGTGCAGGTCGTGCCGCAGCACATTCCCAACAGCCAGCCCTACACCCCCGTCCTGCTGGGAGGCAACGAGATACAGCGAGACCCGGGCTACCCCCGCGACAGAGACGTGAGGCCACCGCCTGACCCGGCCACTTCTCCTACGAAGAGCCCTTTCAGAGTACCGCCTCTGGCTTTGATTAACGAGGGTAAGTTACCTGCCGCTGTTTACCTAACCCGGCACTTCTCCATCTCTGAGGGAAACTGTCCCCACCATAGGAACAGAGGGAAGAACTGAAGGTACCCGGTACAGCTTGCTCTTGCCCTTGCACCTCCCAGGGAGAGCTTTAGTTTGCCAAGCAGCCTAAACCTCCACAAGATGAATTTGTTGAAATGGCCCATACTCAGAAATTCAACCTGAACAATTTTCGCCCGCGAGTCACAAAGTATTGGGGGTTCTCTCTGCAGCTGGGTTTGAGTTATGAAAGTATGAAAATTCAGTATTAGCATAAACTTTCTAATATTTACCCATTTCTTTGATGATGCCTGCTAGCTACATGTTACAGTAGCTGGCAAGGGTGAATAAGACCAACTAATTCATTGTAAACAAATTCAGTAATTTTAAGTTTTTGTCCTTTATACTTACACATACACATACGCCAGAAGAAAATTCTACTAGAAGAATTTTCATCCTTCTATTCTGAACTGCTTTAAAATGAACATTTATATCCACCCACATAATCATGCAATGAGTCTCTAAGTGCTTAGTTGAAATACTCAAGAGTGGTAAGTTTGAAAGGATAATTGAATCAAGGCTGGATCCAATTGGAGGCACTCAGCTTTGAAAACTTAAAATCAGTAACTACATTCCCAGTAACCTGATGCCAGTAGGGGATGGCAAGTTAAACTAAAACCATAAATGTTAGGAAAATACATTCAGGAGACTGTATCCCATCTTCATGTATTACACTCTTCAAGCCATTAGATAAATGCATGTATCACTAGGAATCAGAATTAGAGACAAGACAATTAACTACCTCTGAGCTGCCCTGAACTCTATCATGTTTCTCACTTTATTAAAATTTTGACAGAATTGCAATTTTAAAAAATTCAGGGATTCAGAAAACCAAGGTTTCCTCAGACATCCCTTTGAGTGCTTGCCCTTGGCTTCTGTTAGCACAGCAAAAGGGTTTGGTGGCAGGTTTTGTGTTTAGGTGGCTGTTTAGTTTTTGCTCCTTTCAAATTGCCTTTAGTTGCAGTTAAAAGATGAACTTGGTTCCTAACATGAAGCCAAACATTTAGCTGTGACAGTTCTGTGCAGCATTACAACCTAGCAGCTGCTGATGCAAAGAACAACTTTTTTCATTCAAGGTCTGCAGAAAATGCAGGCATGAGCCCAAGCAAAATGCCAGATGTCATGTGAATTTCAGTGGCACACCATGACAGAAAGGAAACAGTTCATATCAAAGCACTGCGCTGATGTCTGCTCAGACAGCACAAGCATAATTCTAAAAAAAGCCACGACTTCCTGCTTCCCAGCAAACCCTCGCTTCCAGGTTCTGTTCCAAGTGCGTCTTTTCCTCAACACACGCCTGCTGCACACACAAAACGAGGCAATAGCACCAAGTATTACCCTCTAAATTATCTACCCTGGTGTTCACTATCCTCTCTACTCCTAGAAGTTCACAGTTGGAACCCACTTTTGGAAGGGAACACAAAGAAATCTTAGGAAGCTTATTGTAATGTTATTCACCTTCCTTCAATACTGCATTCTTGAGCTGGAAGTTTAAGTGTTTCTTGCAGTGCTTGGGAAAAGGAGGGCTGAGAATTGCTGCAGCTGGTAGAGCATCAGTCAGCACAACCAAAACTTGTACATTCCAACACAATGCCCAGTTACTATCCCTGATTTTTAAAATTAAGGTAAACCGATTTAATGGCGCACAGAATCAAAAGCATGTCATAGAAGACACAAGTTTACAGTTAAAAGATAAAGTTTATTTATAACATATAAAGATGTCAGAAAAGACTGATGAAAACCCGACAGCCCCAATTAGAAATAGGCCTGTTAAAGATTTATGTCAGAATAAATTACCTGGACCACCTAACAAACACCTGCATGCAGCACATGGGTCAGAAAGGTCAATGTGCATCTTAATATTGTGGGTGGAGAGTAAAATGCAAAATACATGGGGAACAAAAGGATGAAGTTCTATTTTCTGAGTATGGTGGTTAATTTGCACAAAAATTGCTCTAAAAAATGAGGAGGATTAATGTATCTGTGAATTGTAGTTGTCACAATTACCTTAATATTTGGAATAATAACCAGTGACCCCCAAAATCACTGCCACAATTTTTGCAAAAAGCAGTTTCAAGTTAGTAAAGTATTTGAAAATTAGACACACCCTGCCCCCTCTTTCTAATACCTCTTGGTTAACAATATAGCTTCTTCTTTTAATATATGTCAAATTTTATTTTTGACTTTTCCTCTACTATTGCCCCCCAAAATCCTCTCTGTGAACCTTACGCAAGAACTTCTGCATCATCTGTTCAAGATAACATTTGGCATTTCAAAATGGGATTCAGCCATCAAGTTATCAAGCTTTTAACTTAAAATATTTAATCCCTTTCCTTCTCTATTTCATTTAATTCAGCACAGAATATGATCTGCACTAAATCATACATCTAAGCCACAATTTTAGCAGTGAAATATTTAACAGATCATCTTCTCAGAGTATTTCTGACTTATAACTGTCTCAGTGACTTAGTGTACACAGACTGTTACAAAAGACTAGATGTGCACGAGATATTTACTTCTTATATCAACTATAAAACCTGCAAGATTTTAAACAGAAAATTATGCTTTTTTCATCAGTCAGACCTCCACCCACACCAGCACTGTGGAGAATCTCCCAGTTTCACAAACCGCAGTATTTCCACTGGACAAGATCAGTTCTTATAATGTGAACTTGAAATAATTATACATAACAAAGAATTTACTTCACTAAAAGGATTCAAGGGTGTACACCAAAAATTCTGGGATATGTTGGATTTCCTTACATTCAGAGCAGAAGTCTATTACCTCCACCACAACATTAACTTATGTTAATGCACACAAAGCTGAACATCAAAGCAGACAAGTTCCATCCTGTGAACTTAGAGCCAGCTGAACTCCAGAAGTGATCCAAGTATTACATAAACAGCCTGGTACAATTCTGTCTGCCTTAAGAACTGATTAAAATAACCCCAAGCATGTGCTTGGGTCTCTCATGGAAAAAAGAGTGCTCAATTCCTCCTCCAGTGATAGTCAAGTGGGATAATACCCAGATAACAGCAGATCAAATTAAGCTATTCCTAATGTTCAATTAACATTACAAAGATAAGGCTTCTTTGTTTATACTTTTCCTAAAGCAATAATTGCTTTACAAAAATACTTCAGGAACATCCCTGTCACTTATAGAGCACCCAAATTTACTTCAGACAGTTCAAGGAATGGGAATGAGACCCAGCTTAGCCCAGGAAATTACCTAACCCCTGGACAAACTCAGCAATATTCACAATCTCCATGGAAATTTTAACTGTGAACAAGAGGGAAAAAAAGCACTTGTACACCAAAGCTACAGGATTTATTTCCTAAGCTTGCACTGGAAGAATGACAAAGCCATCACAACCCTGACAGTGCAGCAGTACTCAGAGCAATGGCTCAGTGTCTGGGACGTTCCTGTCACAGCCAGAAGCTCCTCATTACATACAGAGCCTTCATGCACTCTAATTAATATGAAATGCTTTATGGATTTCTTGCTAATTACATCCTTGTCCAACTGGCAACTGCTACCTGAAAATCTAAGAAAGGTGTGATTTTCAGCTTGCTTTTGTCACACTAGCTTAATCTGCTGTGAAGGTCCCTTTCCCACAGCCTCTACTTTTGATTAAAGAATAACCCCAACAAATGTCTTCTATGCTGCTTTGCACATGAGCTGTTTCTGTGACTGATGAGTTCTCTCTCTGAACTTCCAAGGAGATTTGAGAAAATAAGCCCTCTGGAAGGAGGGGAAAGCTGTAGCTAATTTATTTTCAGATTACTGAGTTTTCAAATACATTTAGGGCATCCAACACTAACTAGTCATTAGAACACACTTAGCTTTCCATTAGTAAATGACAGTTTCTCTAAACCAACTGAAGTAATGACACACAAACAATTTTTTTTCTAAAAAGCAGAAAATAAAAACATTACCAAAAACTGAAAGGCAAACTAGGCGAGGTTTTCAGAGACATGTAAGCTGCATTGTCCTCAGAGAATGACCAGATGGTCTTCTCCAAGTATTATTTGTAAAATCACTATTCACATGGACTAAAATAGAGCTTTCAAGCAGCACTCATGACAGCAGCAGCAATTTTGTGCAACCACAGCCCTGAAAACTAGCATGTGAGTCCTTTTAGCTCAAAAATCCTTCTCCATTGCTTGCTTATTTCCTTTATCAGTATCCATCTACACACATCACACCAGGATGACACACGAAACTGAAAAAGATTCCTATCCACAGTTGACAGCCTAATCCTCAAACTGGGTAAGCATGTAATGGCAGAAAAAATGCAGCGCAAGAAATCTCTTTGACTAAATTCCATGCCCATAGACTCTGGCAGTAAATATTTGTTACAGCAGCTCTCAAACTACTTATATATTCAGAAATAGGAAGGGTATCCTGAGCTTGTTTTGGTTTTGACTTCCACCAGTTTCAAACTGGTGCACCAGAAAACGAAGTAAATTGATGTCTGCCTTTTGTAAAAATTAATTTTGAAAACAATTAATGAAAAAAAACCCCCATAATGCTCCCTGGTATCAAGAGCCAGAGTATAAACCTTTGCCACAGACAAAAAAAACCTGGGTGTTGGTAACCAAAGTCTATTGTTTGCTTAGTAAAATGAAGCTTTTGTTCAAAAATATATGGAGAGAGGATACTGACATGTTTATTTAGAGACACAGTCAATCTCGGACAGTAACTTTTTGCACTGTTTTCCATGGTATGTTTATACCTTAACTGAGTTACTGACTTTCCATTACAAAACATTCCTGGACAATGGGCACTGCACAGCCAAGCTTGAAGGTTTACAGTATTTCTTTTCCAAAAGGTCCATTCAAGGACTGCCAACAAGCCAGGGACGCCGGGCATGCCAGCAGCGGGATTTACATGATCAAACCCGAAAACAGCAATGAGCCAATGCAGCTCTGGTGTGAGAACAGCCTGGACCCTGGAGGATGGGCAGTTATCCAGAAGAGGACAGACGGATCTGTCAACTTTTTCAGGAACTGGGACAGTTACAAGGTAAATTCTAGAATGCAGAAAATCAGGGGGGCAAAGAAAGGTAATGGAAAAGAGTGACCATCCCCAGAGGCAAACACGTTTCAGTGGGACTGTCCTATTTCCCTCAATGCACAGTCAACTTTGTACGAACCTGCCCGTCTGAAACAGCCCAGGTTTGTAATGCACAGCTCAACTGGGACACGTGGGATTCTGGACAGTGGCTGGGAAGTCATTTATTACCAACTTCCAACTGAACACCTGATTTTTATTATTTAACTGAGAACTCCAGCGAGTACTCGTAAAGCTCCATTGTCTCCCTTCTGAATAAGCCAACTCAGCCAGTGGAATTATTCATTTAAACACACTAATAGATTTGCTGGATTGGGGCTCAACTTAAAAACAGTCCTAATAATGAATTAAAGGAAATAATTTCCACCTGCTAATTTAGGTTAGAAATCTAAAGTTGTCAGGCTGGTGAAGGGAAACACATTGCTGTGTGTTACTGAGATATTATGCACTAGCAGGCAGAATGTCTAGGATGACAAGAGGATGCTGCTTTGGAGTAATTACATGCTAAACAAGAAACCTGAAGATCATTTGGTTGAGGTAATAATAATAACAGCAACAACAACATCATAGAGGACACAAATGGAGGATTTTTGCTTCTTGCATTCTTGCAATTTAGTGATTCAAATATTAATCTCTAAATCAATAACAACTAAAACAATTATTCAATAAATAAACAAACAAAAAATAAATATGCAAGGCTTTTACCTCTCAGAGCAGTACATGGTTGGTTTTGGAGTTGTTAAATGTTATGAAATGTTTTAAAGCAGTTATGGAGAGCCATAAGAGCAACCATAAACATTCTGAACATAATGCAACACCAAACAACACTGGTTTACTTGGGGAAAGGAGACAGCAGATAGGAAATATCACTTCACAGCTACTGTGCGGGTAGTCTGTGATTTGAAAGAAAAGATGTCTTTATATTTCATTGCTAATAAATCCTGTAAAGAACACAGAGGAATTGTGTGATTAAATTCACAGTAAAAACCAACACTAGTTGCAATACAAAAGCAACAGGAAGTTATTTGCCTTGAACGTTGAGACTCATGATCCATAAATACCTTTTTCAACCTGGAAATATAACCTAAAATTCCATTATTCACCCATTATTACATATCCCCTTAGCTTTGTCAAGAAATACATTGTTTCAGTTTCCCAGTTGTCCCTCCCTTTATCTCAAAAAGAGGAGGACAGCAAGAACACGGATGCTTTGCCACCACCACCAGTTCTGGCAGCATCTCATGCAGCTTAGCAGTCCCAGTGCAGCAAAACAAAGCACCTTAACGCATGGGTTGAAGTCATTCAGAGGTTTAGAGGCTTTCAGTACCCAAGTTCCACCAGTTTATGACACTCCTGCTGACGAGCGTTTTAACAGCCACAGAACCCGAGCTAACAGCACCTTCCGATCTTCTTTTGCACAGAAAGGATTCGGGAACATTGACGGAGAGTACTGGCTGGGACTAGAAAACATCTACATGCTCACCAACCAGGACAACTACAGGCTGCTGATCGAGCTGGAGGACTGGAGCAACAAGAAGGTCTATGCGGAGTACAGCAGCTTCCGCCTGGAGCCCGAGAGCGAATTCTACCGGCTGCGCCTGGGCACGTACCAGGGCAACGCGGGCGACTCCATGGTATGGCACAACGGCAAGCAGTTCACGACGCTGGACAGGGACAGGGACATGTACTCGGGTAAGCACGGCAGCACGGCTGCCAAAAGCGAGCCGTGGCTACCTCACCAGTTACGCCACCTCCAAAAGCACGGCGCAGTACAAAAAAGAATCTAAATTCTGATTAAATAACCCTGTTGGAAGATGCTTCAAATCAGTGATGATAAAACCCGCGCTGGCAGGGCGCCCTTCGAGCCCCTGCACCTGTCAGAAATCCAAATTCTATTACCCTCACTGACAACACGCTGCAGCAGTCTTCTGTTTAGCTTACCACTTGCACGTGACTCTGCAGTCAGAGTATCTGTCCAGGTGCTCTCTGAGTAGTGCTGCTGCCACATAATCACTGGGAACTAAAGCCTCTGAGGAGCATGAAAGGAACTGAAAGTGTGCAGAGGTTTAGCTATGCAGCAGTACTTAAGAAAGGGGCACATCACTTGGTTTGTGTACTCCGTAAAGGGGCACATCACTTGGTTTGTGTACTCCGTAAAGGGGCACATCACTTGGTTTGTGTACTCCGTAAAGGGGCACATCACTTGGTTTGTGTACTCTGTAAAGGGGCACATCACTTGGTTTGTGTACTCTGTAAAGGGGCACATCACTTGGTTTGTGTACTCCGTAAAGCTCAAGGGGTTTTTTTTTCATTTCCTCCAGTTTTTGCCTTGCAGTAAAAGAAAGGCTGGGGAGTGCAAAACTGCTTTTCCTCAGCTGTCAATAACCATAAAGCTGGACAAACCCTGCAAACTCTTAGACAAGCCTGTAACAGTAAAAACACAAGTTACAAGCAACTCTTTGTGGAGCCATGGCCCCGCGTGCTGCTCGGGGCTGTATCAACTCACATTGCTTCCACTCAAGTATTTCTAAACAGCACATAACCCGAGTTCCTTGGGTGTTAGCTCATGGAGAAGCAGTGCTGGCAGGCTGAGAAGAGTTCTCCCCTTCATTTTCAGCTGTCACATTAAAGACCATGTCAGTAACACCCCCTCCCCAGCAATGGCTGCTGTTAGAACAGAATTTATAATTTAGGAAGAACAGCAAGATGTGGCCACAACAGGCTGTGAAGCACTTCCAAGCTGCCTCTGAGAATAAGCCCCAATGAGAAAACATTTAGTAATCTCCATTTCTCCTGCCTGAAGCTGAAGTTCACCCATGTCCTTCTGTTCCCCAGGAAACTGTGCCCACTTCCACAAGGGCGGCTGGTGGTACAACGCGTGTGCCCACTCCAACCTCAACGGGGTCTGGTACCGAGGAGGCCACTACAGGAGCAAGTACCAGGATGGAATATTTTGGGCTGAGTACCGGGGAGGTTCCTACTCCTTGAAAGCAGTTCAGATGATGATCAGACCTATAGACTGAGGAGGAAAATCCCACAGTGCTCCCGTAAAAACTTCTCAGTGTTTGAGTTCAAGGAAAATAAAATGTTACTTTTTGATCATTATTTTGCACAATCTGCCCCTGCAAAATGCAGGTTTACAGTTTTCCTGTCTTCTTTCCCCTGTCATGTTCCCCTCTCCATTTTTAGGACCCTTCTCTACTGTGACAGACGGTGTTTTTTTTAAAACACACATTCACAACAGCAGGTGCTTTGTGCTTGCAAAGCATATTTATCTTTTGTTCAAGATCAACGTACTTTATGCAAACAGTCAAAGCTGGTAAAAAATTCCAGATCTTTGACAAGATATAAGCTTTTCCAGTTCAAAAAGCTTATGCTTTTTCAGGTTAGCTCAACCCTTAAATGTAAATATGTGAAATGACATTGTCTTGCTTTAATGTGAAAATTGATTAGTTATTTAACAATTTATTTAAAAATGTTGGTATTACTTTCGATGAAATATCTGACTCCACATTACTGTTCGATATTTACTCCAAGAACCTACATAAAAAATTGGAGACATTTTAGCTTTGCCAGCAGAGAAAGATTTTTGCAACAAATAATTATTTCAAAATGAGGATGCAAATGAAACATAAAATAAAAAAATTCTTGAAGAATTCTCTACACTGCTAAGATCTGCAAGCCCTACCTTCTGTAAAAATTTAGGCAAAATGTTCCTTGCGTAAGAAAATTAATTGTATAAAATTACTGAGAAACTTGAGACAATCAAATCACTTTTTAACTTTCAACCTCCATATTCAAGCTTTCTAAACAAACTTTGAACTTAAATGGCAAAACTAAAAGGCCTGATATTAAAATAATGACTTGACACTTCCCTACGCCAATTAGGAGCGATGAGGGCTGCCCAAGCATTCACACGCAGTAACTGAGAGAAGTCTCTGAATATTAGAAGTTTTCCTCCACCACAGCTTTCTGCTCCCACAGTAAAACAAAGGTTAGAAATCAGCTCTGAGTGTGTTCTCCCTGGCATCCCAAACTTGGGCTGCTTCTATAACACACACATCTCCCTTCCCTTACACCTACACAACTTTCAATACTGCCTATACTAAATTTTATCTTCCAGATATCAGATTTCCACTGGAATTAATTAGTATGTAATTTAAGAATTTAATTAGGAGATACTTTCCCAACATTGAACAAAAGCTGTACCACACACTGACTCAAAATAAACTACTTCCAAAATCAGATAAAACAAAACATTTACTTTAGGTACCAGAATCTCAAAACTAAAGCTTTCTTCCTGTTACATAAAATTATTTAATAACTGCACTTATAGGCACACAGGTTGCCTAATTTAATTTTGTATTACACAAAACTGAATACACTGTTCTGAATTGTAACCAATGTGTTTGTTTAGCACCTCATATTTGCCTTCAGGCTTTTAAGGAACTTTGTCCCTATTTAAAATAAGAAACCATAATAGCTAAAAGAATAATCTAGTGTTATTGTTATGTTAAATTAGTCAATATCAATTACTATGCAAAGCCTCGTATGTAATTCAGAGGAGAAAAACCAGCATTCATCAACCAGCATTTCAGAACACACTCTCTGGAGCAGATAAAGCTTCATTGATAATGTATGGCTGCAAGGCTTGTAGTTAAATCTCTGGTCAGAGATCAAAGCCAACCAGTTCCACCAATATTTAATTGGGGTTGGCAGCAGTGGGGAATCAGTCCCAGCATATTCCATTCCCAAATTCCAAGAATTTTAACTGACACAAATGTTTACAATTACAATTCTGACATTGTTCTTCATGTAAGGAATATTTGTTTGTTACAAATATCATACAGACCTCATTGACTGAGTGTCCTGCAAAATGTTTTTTAATTGCAAATGCCTATAATTCAGACTCTCTATAATCTGTTCTTTTTTCTCTATGGTAGCTGGATAGAAGAGCAGTTCAGGTAAACTTAAAAAGGGAAAATGCCTTCCA
The DNA here is from genome assembly GCA_013398015.1 of Oreocharis arfaki. Lineage (NCBI taxonomy): Eukaryota > Metazoa > Chordata > Aves > Passeriformes > Paramythiidae > Oreocharis > Oreocharis arfaki. The sequence continues at coordinate 423,005 of VZRR01011050.1, forward strand.
AAACATTCCTTTAATGATCACTTCTGACAGCTTTTAGTTCATTCACCCAGCAGATTTCCTCTCCTTGGCAGAGAGCGTATTTTACCCCAAGAATCTCTTGCCTGCTACAAAAACAGTGTTTGTTTATTCAGTGCACTCAGTGAAAGGTGTACTTTGCAGAAACCCCAAAGTAAAATTAGCTCGCACTCAGCCTTTTAATTAAATCTTATATATTAGACATCTAAAAAGTGAGCCTTCCCCAGTTTAAAGCTGCAGGATGACGTTAACTAAACATTATTACAAAATACACCCAGAAACCTCAGACTGTACAAATGCTGTGCTCTGAGAGGAAAGACTTAATTAAGTTGCCAATTTAAGATTACGAGGAAGGAAAGCATAGCATGTCTTTTTCAGGTTGGTTCGTACTCTGTACAATAATTCACTTTCAAATGCTTGTAACTCTATCAGTTTGTAGCTTTGGGGCTGAATTTTCTAAGCAGGGTGGATGACTTTAAAAGTTCCATGTTTCCTCTCACACTTTTTCTTTTGAAAGATTTTCAAAAGAGGCTGTAGCATCCCTCAGGCCTCTTGCCTTGGGCATTCAGAAGCAGTCTGTCTGGGAGGGATGAAGCCTTCACCATTCCTCTACCATCAGTCCAAATTTAACCAGGATGACTTGGAGGAAGTTCAACTTGTACGAAACCTGAAACATGGCTTTCACATCTATTTCCAAAATCTATTGCAAGCACTATCACTGAAGCAGCTGAATATTCCTCAGATGAATATTTAATAACCTGTTCTCAGCTTTTCTGTTTCTGGATATAACTCCTCAAAGACAGCTATAAGAAAAATATCTCACAAGGTAGTACTGCTTAGTTAAATAAAAATCTTACTTCTCAAGATATGGCTCAGTTGTTTCACTGTGCAATCTCAAATTGATCAGAACTCTGGAACAAGACTCCCTTGGAGAATGGGGTTTTATTCTAAGGTGAAATATCTCATGCACAGCTCCCATTTGTTGGCTGCTTTAGTGTTCTGGGTGATGCAGCACTGATGACATGTCCCATGCTGGGCATCAAGGGCCTGGTGCTGAACATCTTTATTGGTGTTGCACAGCTTTTCACACTCACATCTAAGCAGGTTAGTCCACACTGATGATGTGCTGCTCCCACCTGCATTTCTAGAATTCTGGAATCATGCCACATTCATTGCTGAAAGGAGCTGAGAAACATTTTTATTCCCCCCCCAGTTAAATGTGGAAGGACATCATTATCTTGTCCACAGAGCTGTGAAAATAAGACAACAATCTGTACTTCTGTGGCTCTGCTCCTACTGAAAAATCTACACCATTGAAGCTTTCTCTTTTAATGCCATGATGGCCATGAAAAAAAATCTACACCCACATCTGGTATTCGGCTGCACAAGGGCAAAACACTCATCCTCGAAACTGCAGCTGAAATTCCTTTATATGCTCATTTTCCCTATGACCTTCCAAACAGGGCTCTCCACGACCAGTGCCAATGTTTCTCTCGAGCGGATTTGCGATGGCAAATTTAATTGTGTGCCAAGTCTGATGCTCTGCACTCTTCCAAGGAGCATTTGGGGGGAGCATGGCAGCTGCTGGATCTCCCCACCTGGAGTGAAGAAACCCCCACTCCTCCATGAGAGGGAACGGCCCCCCAAGGAACCCCCTTCCTGGCACATGCCATGACCACCATTTCCATCTGCAGGCTGCCAGGTGGGCTTTTCTACGTGTTTTACACCAGGAGCAGCACTACTCCCTCACAGAATCTCGTAGCAGAAGTATTCCTTCTAGGAATTGTAACCTATCATGGATAACCTTAAGACAGTAAGTTAAACAAGCAATTTAAGTTCCTTCTGTTCCATGTGACTCTCACATTAGTAAAAATGCCTCGGGAAGGAAACTGAAGGATTAATAAATCTATCCATGTCTTAGCAGAGATTAAAGCTTTCACCAGACAAGAAAACTTGGACTCAACTATCAATCCTCCAGAGTGGATCCAGATTTATCACGACTGTATGTTCAAGGCAATTTTGTTCTTTTTGCCACTTTTTAAAACCATGCAAAATTAATTTTAGAGGGAGGGCACCAGTGGGAATTCAGTACTCCTCTGGAGAATTAAAAAAGGCTTGAGGACATCCCTCATGTCACTAATAAGAACTGGTATCACATGAAACCAGGTCACAACACATGCTTTAACTACAGCAGGTCACAGTAAAGAGCATTTCTTTCTAAACTGAAAAGAATTATGTAATTCACTTCAAACTATCAAGTGAAGCCCAAAGGTTAATCTAACACAAAAGTTAGACAAGAAGCTGCTACTTACAGCGGAAAACATCTCTAACTGAACAAAACTTTAAAACTGTTACCCCATATTGGGCTTGGGATTTTTATAATCAGCAAGAAAACAAATTGATGCTAGCTTCATGTTCCAAACCCCGCGGCATACGGGTAGAAAGCACCAGCACAGGAAGCATTTCAGAACCATCTATCACATCTCTATACTGTCCATGGACCCAAGGTGGGAAGGCTACATGCTTCATCACATCACAGAATGCTTGGCTGCTTCTTTGCATGTTTCAGCTCAGGCCCTGAATGACAAACACTACGGGGCATTAAAATCCGGTCCCCCCACAGCGAAGTATTTTTTTCTATTTCTGTATCAAGCATGTAGAATTCAACCAATTAATCCTGCAGAAGTTAACAGCCCAGCTGAGTAAAGTACCAAACTTCAGGAACAAAGAGATCACAATTCAACAGGCCTTAATGACCACAAGAGCTCATCTTGAATTCAGGTGTAAGAGCAACTTCTTGTCTGCAAAGATACAAAAAGCTGGATACACAGTTCCTTAATTTTATGTGATTACCAACATCTAATGAAACAAAAGCTACATTAAAAATGGCACACCAATCATTTGAATGTCCGTTTAGTTTAAGCAACACTAAATTAGCTGGGCAACAAAAACAACACACATTAAATGCATTTATCTCGTTTTTAGATACACTGGAATATAATTTACTAAAAATTATTTCGTAAGGCTGAGTCAATTATAACAACCCAGTTTCTGCTGTCACACTGGTGTATATTAAATGCAGCAATATCTCCAGATTTTACAATGTTCCAGACTCTAAGTTCTATATTTATTTCTCTCAGAGGCTGGTGATTTATAGCTTCTCATAAATTAAAAGCCATCATTACTAGAACAGTCATGTATTTAGGAGGGCTAGCAGGCATAACAATTGAAGTACTTCTCCAGAAGTCAGTGTATCTGTACAACAGGTGGCAAAACAGTTTCCTAGAAAACTGATACTGTGTGTAAAACCTGCAGTGTTTGTGAGGTTTAAGAGGTATTTTCTTCCTGAGGTTCTGTCCTGCCACATACAGAGTGTCCAGAATCACCCTGGGTTGTAGATTCTTCACTGAAGTACTGAAAGAGTTTCATGAACACTTAAAAGATGGTGTTTAGCTTGTGTAACTACTGGAGAAATAGGCTCCAACTTACCTAAATAGGGAATACAAGGAGTCATCTTCAGGCTGCTGATATAGTCTCTAAGCCTTTTGTAATTATCTTCTTTACTCATAACATATTCCAGCTTGTCAAAGGTGGCTTTATCCTTCCGACTCAGTAACTAGGGAAAGAAAAAAGAAGCCAAAACCAGGTAAGTTTAAACTTGATCATTATGATTTCTCTTTTACCTTTACAAGCACAGATTTCCACTTCCCCACTGCTGTTGCTGTTATTGGTGTGTGGGTTTTTTCTGGTTTTTTTGTTTGTTTGTTTGGCTTTTTTTTTGGTTTTGGTGTTTTTTGTTTTGGTTTTCTTTTTAACTCAACTGCTTCAAAATTCCATCACTTACTCCTTAAGGAGGAGCACTTAGAAAGTTTACAAAGAAAAGCAGCTACTCTGGTCGTTATATTTAAAAATACTCCTAAAAATTGAACGGGTAAAAACGCTGCTGTCTTGGAGGATCCTTCTGAAACAATGTAAGTTATCAAAAGACTAACCTAGCTGACACAACTCCACGTGCTGTCCACACCAGCAGCACTCATGCCAGTAACCTCCTCACTCTGATCATCCGTAAGAGTGTTGGGATGGAGTCACCTCTCTTCACAGCAGCTAGTATGGGCTATACCTTGGATTTGTGCTGAAAACTGCTGTTAACACAGACATGTTTTTGTTATTGCTGCAATGCCTACACAGAATCAGAGCCCCTTCTGTTCCACACAGCACACCGTGGTATGTGTTACCATTTCTTTGTCACACACCCCGAGAAATTTTATACTAATCCAGCTTCACAAAAAACCAGTTTCCAAAATATCCTCTTATTCTTGAATTGAGATCCATCTCAAATAATAATTTTCCAAACAAACCAGTGCTATTAAGATTCGATAAATAGCTTTACGTAAACTACAATTTCAAAAATAATGAGTGCAGATATGCACATATCCATGTACTTGAAGGTCTGGAAAAGAGTAAAGATTTTATCTATAGCTTTTTAGAGAAGGCTCATGGACTTGTATTCTTCTGCCAACTGGCAGTTTTACTGGCTCTTAGTATTACAGAAATGTCCACTTTGAACAGAAAACTTAAAAGTCATGGTTCTCCTTCATTATCCATTCCTCCTGCCTCCAATCCCTTCCTTCGATAGAAGTAACAGCAACTAGGCTCTCTTTGTAAGATGGGGAAAGTAAGATATTTTCAAAACATCTGGCGGAACTGCTGCTGCAAAACTGCCTCAAAGTCCTCATTTCAACTCCGAGTCAGAATTTAACCAAGGGTGTAAGATGTTCCCACCGAACACTCTGGCAGCAGGAGATTCAGTGTTCCAAGTTCCAGTCACAATTTTTTCCCTACAATGCAATTACAAGGGTCAGGTCACTGAATTTCTATGCATATTCCCTTTCCACTTCAGTTAAAGACCAACCTAGGTGAGCCTGACAGAAGTGAAGTCTCCCTTCTGTAAATTCACCTTTGAAACATATTATTTTTACTTACACTTCCTATATCCAGCTCTTCATGAGGACAGACAAACTAAACACTGGCTTTCAGGAGAAAACCACTTGTTGAAAGTGAATTTCCCAAGACATGTTCATTGACATTCCAGCAATTAATTTGCATCTTTAATTTAGGTTTGGTTCCAATACTCAAATGAACAGCACCTCCCATGCATTAGAACTGCAAACTCCTCCAGGAGAAGGAAGCAGCAGACTGGCAGGACTCCTTTCCAACCACCCAAACATGACATTTATCTCTTGAATTTCATCTCCTCAAAGCTGGTTCCACTTTTATCAGCCTGGACTAGCTTGCTTTTAATAACACCATAAAATTTTCTGCCGTCATTTCATGTCTGGAAGGTTTTCGTAGTTTTTCAGACTGAAAAGTAAGACAAGACTAACAGATACAATAATGGCCTGACTTCAAACTTGAATGAAATGAATTGTATTTTCCTCAAAACATGCTGATTTGCACACTCTCTCCAGGCTCTTTGAATCATCTCGTAACAAGCTGATCCTGCATGACCTCCCGTGGTGCTCACAGGCCAATTCCTGTCATGCCTCCACTTCCTGCACTGAGGGAGAAAAGTACAGAGAAGCCAAGCACATTAAAAGTGTTTCTGTGAGGGCCAAGTAAGGACCCATTTCTTAGTCCTTCAGTTTTGGAGTGGCTTCTTTTATAAATAACGTTTCTTCTTCTGTTTCTTAGATGCAAAGAAGAGTGAAGAGCTGTACAAACGCAGAGACAATAAAAACTAAGGCTGACAGTTTATAGCAGCAGGGAAGGATGTGGAGCCTTCTAAATTGCTCTTGGCTTTCTAGCTGTAGTGTGCCAGCACTGAATACAACCTTTTTGAAATGCTAGCAAGAAGAGATGAGGTCTCAGGATGCTGGCTCACACCACTTCAGATATTTAATGATTATTTGCTTACACTGCCCAAATCCTCGCTGGTCGTCTAGAATTCCTTTACATTAAAAGGAGAGAAGCTGAATATTCTATCCTGTGAACCTGCTTGGAAAGGCTCACAAAATCCATTTCAAGTTTTGAATGGGGCAAATCACACATTAAAAGCAGCACTTATTATTCTCCAGAGTTCAGAGTGTGTGCAGGCAATGAGTGAGACAAATTTCAGGCAAATTCAGACATACCGTCAGAAGACATGAATTTCATCTTTTTTAGGAACATTAGATTACCAAGCAAGTATTTAATGGCTCCTTTCAACTCTAGATTCCAACCATATAAGGTGGCTTTTTGTTTTAAAGGGAATGAATATACTTTCAGCTATTTTCCTGACTTTGTACATCGAGCTGATTGAGGGCTGCTACAAACCATCTCAGAAATGGAGAAGAAATCCTTCCTTGTTGAAGGTTTTGGAGGGTTACTGTAGAACTTACCCAAATGCCTTTGTGATTCAAATAAAGGCTTGGTGTGCGCCTTTCCCTGCTTTTAATATACACAAAGCCAAAGGCTTAGAATTACTTCAAGAATTTATAAGCTGAACTTCCAAGAGAAGGACAACTAAATCAGTTTGCAGTGTGCATTGCTGGGAGCTGCCCTGCAACTTGAATTCACAAAGCCTTATGTAAGATGATGAAAAGCACAGACTCGCTTGGGATTGTAGGAGGAATCAAACACCTGCAGAAATGTGGGAGAAGTCACCTGGAATTTCAGAGGTTGGAAGAGGGGTGAACTTTAAAGATTGATATATATGTCAAGAGCACACAAATAAACCTTTTAAGTGCAAAGCAGTGCATAACCAAGCACCAACAGAAACTGGGGGCTCCCAGTTCTGAATGGCATCACCATGGTAGAAACCAATGTGGTTATTGTTACAATATTTGGTGATAGCAACATTCAATTTGAGTCATGGACAAAAAGAGATTTAAGAATCAATTCGGCCTCACAGTTATACAGAACTGTTGAGGCATCAATTCCTCGACATAAAATCCAAAAAGCAGAAGTTCTCCTCGAGATCCTTTCGAAGTGTTAATTTCATTAAGATTTCCTCAGAGAGATTTTTGGTATTTGGAAGCAATGTCTAACTTAATTGTGCTTTTGCAAAATGTGACCAGAATTCTAGATGAATATCTTGGCAGGAGTAAATCATATTCCATTTTGGTAATATTTATCAACTGAACAACATTTTCACAAAGTTATCAGGCAAATAAACACTTTTTGCAACATCCAAGGATGCACTGGTGTGTGTTCAGTGAGAGTTTTCAGCTTTTCTTAGTGATCTATTTATATGTACCCTTTGCACAGGAGCATTTCAGTCACCTGATTATTTCTGTCACACTGAATGTCACATTCATCCAAAACAGATGGAAAACTACACAATCTGTGGCTGAGTAAGGACTGTTTTCTGAGGTCTGAGGTATCAATGAGCAAAAGTAATTCCTAATATTCTTCTTATTGAGGATACAATGACAAAACAATATTAATGCCAGTCAAAAAACAGATGACAAAAATGATTCCAAAGAATACTGTTCTTTCACAACTGTACAAAGGCAGAACTACAAATATATTGCCCAACACAGCTGTAACTATGAAATACCAATGAAAAGTGCTAGAGTTAGTTATCAGTCAGAGAAACAACAAATCTCTTTATGGAAAGTGAATCAAGAGTTTCTGAACATCTGCTCTCCATAGCAAAAAAAAAAAAATTCCAACAGTATAAACCCCTAAATGATTAAAGTATGACCCACTTTGGCATTCAGAATTTTCCAGCAACTAAATACAAAATAGCTTCTGGCCAAATGAGAAGCCTCTGCACTTAGCAGAATCTGCAGGGAACTATTTTTCAGAGGAAAATATTTCTACACCAGAATGGAAAAAAAACATTCAAGAGGAAACCATAGACTTCAGAGGAACTAGAAGCATTATGTACACACCAGAACAAAAATAAAGCTATCTGTAATAACTGCTGCATCCTTGAAAACAAGCTCCAGAATGCTGTATTTACCTGAGGACTGACTAACCCCACCCCACCGCCCTGCTGCTCGCTTACCGCCCACGTCTTGGTGAGCCTGAAGATGGGAGCGCTCTGGAGGCCCGACACCACTGCCATGAGAGCATGGAGATTGTTCAGCTCGTACAGCTTCTGAGGGGGAAAAATAATAATAACAATAAACACCATTCCAAGTGCTGCCAGCAGTGAATACAGAATAAATAACAATGTAAAGATGCAGAAATCTTGCACGGTCTGAAATGAAGTGTTACAGCGAACTGCTGTGCGCCCAGACCGCTTTTATGGCACCTCCTAATTTTTCATTACTGCATCTCTATGGTTTTGGATCACACTAACTAGCTGTTTCCTACCCCATAGAGAACCCTTAAAAATATCTATACAGACACACATTTTAGGGAATATGTGCCAGAAGTTTTTTTACATTCAAACTCAACAAATTCCTTTCATAGCATTCAATAGTATTTTAAAACAGCATGCCAGAAAGAATAACCCAATGGTGAATGATGTAATCACGTTGGTACCTAAAGTTTATGCTACATCAAAGCACCCCAAAAATACCTTAGCAGGATGAAATCAAGGAGGTAAATTTCAAAAGCTACACTATCACTGAAAGGTCATTTTTGGGATATGACAACTAACTAGTGGAAAGCAACAATGCAATGAAAACTGAACAGAGAAAACATTAGGGTAAAAGAATTTTCTCAAAAACTCTCTACAAAACACCGTGATTAAGTGCATTTTCTTATGCATTTGGAATTTCCCTCCCTTTTCTTTTTCCTTTCCCTCTGTCTGCAAAACTGTCCACTGCCCTGGCCAAGTAACTACTGGTACTGCTGTCATGAAAGCTTAAAAACAGCCTGGAAGAAAGTGCTCGTCCTGAACCTCTTCTGCAACTTCAATTGTTCTGATAGCTGTGAGCACCCAGACATCCAAACTACATTCATTTTTGGTGCAGTGCACCCAAACTGAGGTTTTACCCCCTAACAGAGAAACTTTGCTAAAGAGAAATCATAATCACAGTATTGCAAATCCTGTTTAATCCATCTGGAATATTCACCTAGGTAGGTCAGGATTCCAGCAAGAAAAAATAAGGAACCCTTCCTATTCAAAAAATGGTGGAAATCCTTTTTCCTACTTGAAACTCAGCTTACTTCTTGCTTAGGAAGCCTTTCATGAGGCAAAAGGACAAAAAAACTAGACCGAAGTAATACTGACTAAATGCTGAACACCACAGGAGACCTTCTATATGGAAGGATGAAAGCGCTGCTGCAAGGATGGTTTTCAGTTTCCAAAACTGGCTAACAGTTTTGGAACAGGGCAAATGATTCTCTCTCCACGTAACACACTGCCAGGAAACTTACAGACTTTTATGGAAAAAAGTCTTCACAGGTATTAGTTGGAAATGCCACTTTTAATGGCACCCCAGCCGCGTTTCCAGTCTGGCTGCTCAGACCCCCACGATTCCAGCATGTCCTGCTGACAGTGGGAGTCTGCCCACACCTTCTGATGAAGGGCTTCCCTCTCCTCATCCTCTTTTGGGAGGATTCTTCAGTAACCAAGTGCAAGGAACAATCAATATTCTGTGGGGCAAGGTGGAAGGGGTTGGATGTTTGTCATATACCACAGTCCTATCATCCTCCCAAGTAGTCCTGCTGAAGTTTGTCCCTCCACTTACACAATAACCCTTTTTCTTCACACACACATCCCAAACGAGGTAATCAAATTCACTGTCCCAAAGGACAGTGCAGCTGATTAGAAATGCAAAGAAGGGCTTTCCCAGCTGCTGCCAGCAGTGAAACAGAAGTCATTACCAACCAGGACAGTTTGGGAGCTTCAGGGGAATGCAACTATTAGGTCTAATTACTTCATGCATTAAGCAGTACAGATGAGATATCATTTAAGAACTTCGAGCTATACAACAGGTTGCCAGCACAAGGAATTCACTGTGGAGTGGATTTACAGCTTCTCTGAAGAAAAGGTAATTAGTGAGACCTTTGGCACCAGGCTGCTTTGATAACAGCTCTGGTTTAAACAGAAACTCCTTCCAACAGCCCCCACTGTGGTAACTGCACACCAGCAGCCATATGTAAGCAAAGCCAAGGTAACAAGCACAGAAATAAACTAACTGACAAAAAACCCACCCCATACAGAGTTTCTTGCTTTTTGTAACCGATTTTTACAACTGACAGGTAAGCAAAGCTCAATTATCTGACTGTTAGAGCACATAACTGCCTCCAAACCAGCAGCATTCCAGCAGACACTGCAGCCTGCAGTGCACTGCTGAGGTCAGGCATGTCCAGGGTGCTGTGCCCAAAGCGAGCCTACAACACCCAGTACTGGCCAGTCCCACCCCAGTATGAACTAAACCTGAGCCCAGCTGGCTGCCCATATCTGTTCTGTGCTATGGCCACACAGAGTTCAACCTCCCCCTCCTATGGAGAAATTTGGATCATGAAGCCAATTTTTTATGTTTGTATTTCAAACAAAAGCACAAGAACTGATTTTTAAAAATACATGAGATGAAGATACATTAACTCAGCAGACATCAAAGGATGGTTAAGAGAGATCATTAACAGTTTATGACCACAGCATGATTATTGAGCAAAGCCTGTGGAATCCTACAAAATTAGCTCTTGCTTTGCTCAAAGCTGAGAGTCAAATCCCATAGGAGTAAAATATTGCTTCAGTAAAAAAGGGCTTTTTTTCCCTGTAAAGACAGGGAATGCATGGGCCCCCAAAGTTAATTAATTCAAAAATATTTTACATCTTTTTTTGCAAGTAACCCAGGGTGGTCACAACAGTCAAGTGTAGTAAAAGGCAGCCACCATCTGACAGCAAAAGCTTGAAAAACATCCCCTTCTTCAAGTTTCACTCTGTTTGAAGGGCTATACGTCACTCCAGATTTGCTGCCCCTTTTCTTATAAGTATCAGTCCAAAAGGCTTTAGGAAACACTGAGAGCTTCAGAATGTTTTCTGAATCGAAGTCTATTTTCAAACCACATTTATTAAGTTGGTATTATTTGAGTAAAAGATCCTTTCCTTCCAAGGGTAAAAGCAAACAAACCATTTCTGTTCCGACTGCTGCTGTTTGAACTGACTGTGCACTTCGTGACATGCAGAAGCCAAACAGTTACTGATGTCAGCAGACACAACCACGGCTAAGTCAGGTATCAGACAAATATTTCCCCATGTGTATTTCTGAACTGACTAAATTAGATATAAAACCTTTGATCATGGTGAATCCTCACACCCCCTTCACAATACAAATTCTTACCTTTGCAGTTTTAATGTAGTGGCTCAAAACCTCAGCTCGTATTTTTAAAGTCTGTGCATGCAGAATCTCTCTAACAACCCAGAAGCTGACCTAAAAAGTAGAAAAAATTCCTCTTAAAAATACAGAGTTTCAACACTACACTTGTAAAAGTTTTATTTATTTTTATGAAAGCATGATCTACGGAAACAGACTTGAGTTCAGGGTAAGCTTGAGGACGAGATCACACACAAAGCAAATGGCAGAACACTCAAACTTTGAACAGTGCTCTCCCAGGAAAATAAAATAATGAAGAAATGTTATGAAAAGCCTGCAAAACGAAGGAATATAAACACTAACATTGAATCATATCCACTTGTTTGCTTTTCCACGATGTCAAAGCTGCATTACTCAACTATTACATGAATTGAACAGCTTCAACTCCAGCTCACTGACACTTCCAACACCTCGAAAAACAATTAATCCTGTACAAAACTGGAACATAAGGTAGGAAGCTCTGCCATAACCCGGCTTACAGTCTGTACTCTGCTTTCTGGCTAAGCCAATCACCTGCTCATATCCAGCACAGTATCACACTCTCAGTTAAGCTTTCTAGGGCTGACTTCACTGCTGTAAGATCGCTGCTATGCTCAGTGTAAAGGATGGCTGCTGCACTTCATACTCACCTGAACGTCTCGTAAAGGCTGTGCTCCGAAAGCCTTTGGTAATGTGTCGACTGTTTTCTCTCCTCTGCTCCCTCCCACCCCTCTGCCCTCACAAAGAATGATAAAAAATAAACACTTTCATAACTGCAACAGAGCAGTAGCAAAGAATTAACAAAGGGTAACAAATACTGCAGCTTTTACTGCTGTATTCGCTATGAGTTAGGAAAAGAATTAATTATCATCAAGATCCAGCATGACTGGTATTTACAAAACTACTGCAAATGGTGTATGAAGAAATGTACATTCCCATACTTAAAAACCTTTCAACATGTCGTGTTGCTTTGATTTCTAAGCGACGCTAAACTACTTCTTGTAAACTAACATTGTGCATGCATCCAGGTTCCTGCCCAAAATCTCAAGTGAAAAATGAAATATCCTGTTCCACTCTGTACAGTATGTTAGCTCCTTAGACAGAAGAGCACAACAACATCCACACCTCCAAAATGATTACATTTGCAGTGAAGCTACAGAGACCTGATGAAAACTGGGATATGAAATCATGACAGCTCTTTGGAACTGAGAAATGGAAGAATGACAAGAAAACCCACAAAAAATCCCCACAAACATCTTGCGTAAGAACCACTTTCCTTCGGTCTGTTTGTCTAAGATTGCATTAGCCAGGAAAGAATTAACTACGGAGCTCAGGTTTCTGTTTCCTTTCATTTTTCTTCATTTTCTTTCCTCTTTTTGTTTTTTGTAAAGCAAAATATCTGCTGACAAACCGTGTTATCCTCACAAACAAAAAATGGTCCCCTGTGATTTAAAAAAATCTCATCATGTTGCCATGCTCAAAAATGGCAGATGTTTCGAAACCACTGTCTAAAGTTAAAAGGAGAAAATATGGAAAACTGTCTCACTTTTAATGGCAGATCATTAAATTGTAATAATCTGAAAATGATAGTGATGGCACCTCTATTTAAATGACAGAGATTGCCATTCCCTTTGTTTAGTTATAGAAGAATTTTCCTTTAAGGACGGGGCTCCAACTGCTGAGACAACCTCAGTAGTAGTGAGACAAAAAGAGAATTGAAACTCTTGCAGCTTCCTTATTTTTAGAAAAGGAAAATATGTAGATTGCTGCCAGGCCTTCTCCAGTATTTTCTTTAATTAAATATTCTGAAGGTGTCTTTAGTGAGTCCCACCAGGAGCAGGGAGTTGCACTCGATGATCCTTATGGGCCCCTTCCAACTTGAGGTATTCTGTGATTCTATCAAATACAGAAGTACTGAGTACATAAAATATTTGACAGGACTTCAAAATTTTGTCATAAAAAGCTTGGCCTCAGTTTGGTGCTCTACTATAGCTACATGGCTTGAGAGAAAGAACTTTTCTCCCTTGACTGATCAATGTTTTTAAGGAGATGCTTTCCCACTGAAGACCAAGGGAATTTAAATTTTTAACAGAGATTTCTATATCATAAAGAATCAGGTCAGGACAACACACGCAGCACTATGCCTTAAGATCCCAAATCTCTTTGATTTTAAGTGAACAGAGTGCTCATGTAACAGGAGAATGCCTGAGACAGGCCAGACTGTGACACACGTGCTCGGAACACAGAGCAATGCCCAAGCATTTTCATCAGGATAAAAATCCCCCAGTTTCTTCTGTCAATCCTGACTTCTGTGGAAGCCCCCTGGCATCACAGAGACACAAACACCGACACACAAACACTCTCGTTCACCCAAGGAAGCCCGGTTTCTGTCCCAGGCCCAGCCAGACCTCAGCTCAACACTTCCAAGCTCTTGCAGGAAAAATAAAACCCCAAACAAACCAGAACAAAACTTCCTTCGAAGCTTAGAGCCTCCCAGTCCCCACAGTGACAGAGTAGGCAGGCAGGAGATACAGAATCAAACTTAATCACTTCCACTTCAACCACTTCCAGTCCTCTTTGATGTGTTTTTAACTGACATGAGCACTGGGTTTTGGCTGCTTCTGTCTATGAACTGGTATCTTTAGACAGCACCACAACCGAATGTATTCCACATATTCAAAAAGCAGTAATTTAAAAAAAAAACTTTGGTTCATTCTTTACATAAATAATACATATCTGTTCCACATATTCCTCTCTTGCTGCATTTAAATGTTATTATACCAACATCAATCAGCTAGATGATTCACAGCCTTTGGGTATCAATGCCTTTGATGCCAGTTCAGGGCAGCATTTAAAGCCTTGACATATAATAGTGTATTTATATTCTTCCTTATCAAGGTCAACAGAGAATAACAGGCTTAACTTTGAACATATCTGTTCCTGAATCACATCTTAAGATTTTTAAATTATCCCATGTTCGCCTTATCTGAAATTCTAATTCTCTTATACTGGTGCTTTTAAGTTCCCAGTCATTGCTTCCAAAACTCACTGCACTTCCTGTGCTAATCAAAAGACACAGAAATTCAAGAATATCTCTTAAACAGTTTCTGGATTTTTCATTCAGGTATCTTCCATGCATACTAATCACTCCATTCCTAATTTCCAATAATCCCAGTTAAATTCACTGCAATTCACCAACATTACAATATTCAAGACAAAGTTCTATATATAATGTTTGCATTTGGGTTAAAAAGGGATGCAAATAAAAAAATATAAACAAATAAGTCCCATAAACACAGAGTCAGTAAAACAAAATTTTCATTTTGCAAGTGGGATCTCTTCCTTTTAAATTGCTCCAATGTACTGAATCTAGCTGACAAGTTTCTCTAATATTTTAAGCTCTGTGGCAGCACAGTTCCACTCTCATTTAAATAAAAACCTCAGGAAAGAGGCTTTCAGTTGAGAGACTCTGATAATCAAAAGAGCAATAGTGACCTTCACATAAACAGTTACCTTAAAAAAACTGTGTTTGTTTGAAACATATGATGAAGTTTATTTTTAAAAGTAGGACAATGATCCACAGTAAGTGAACTCGGCAATTGTGCACTCTGACAGGTTTACCAGTAACAGCAGCAGCAAGCATACAACCCGCTTTCAGAAGAAAGCTGAAAAATGAGAGATCAGAGTTTAAAAAAAAAGTGAAGAAGCTACATATTCTTAAACAATTTTTAATATTAGATATGTAGAGCTATATGGAGTACCATGTAACAACGAATTCTTCAAGAACAGAGAGTCCTGGCATGGAAAGATTCAACTGATTTCTCTTCCTTGAACTCGATCTGTTTTCACAGGCACCACACACAATTATCTCGTAACTAATGCTGGAACTGACCTACTTCATCCTCAGTGGAATGTAATCAACTGCACAGAATCACCACTGCTTCCAAAATGCTATCTGCACATCAGTTTGCTGAGAAGCAGCTGTTAGTAATCGAATATACTCTACTTCAAAAGTGAGAGCCGTTCACGGTTTTCCTTTGGCAAGCTGGGGCCAAAAGGCAAAGAGACAGATGCATAATGCTTAACTTAAACCCAGTCAAATTTCGAAGGTTAACACAATTCTGATGACATGTATTCCTGCCTGAGAAGGCCAAAATTCCTGATGACTTCCCCAATGACTTATTTTAGGATTAAGCAGCAGAAACCCCCAGGTAAGTGGAGCAGAAACAATCCCTGTCCTTTTCCCTCTCCCCTCCTACGCACCAGTAAGACTGATGGCTTTCCTTGATGCCAGAACAAAGGCTGATGTAAACTTCATGGAAGTCCTTACTCCTGTGATAAGGTTTCCCCTCCTTCCTTCTGGCTACTGAATTCTACCAATTCTTTACTATGTCTGAAGCTGACTTCAGGCACCTCCTGCAGTTCTGCAGCACAGCACATAACAACAGCTGAGATGTCAGCTCCTCAATGAGTTAAACTGCCTAACATGGCTTTTACTACAAAAACATTCCAGGATGTTCAGCGAAACTAAACATTTCCTAGAAGAGTCAACTTCCATGAATAAGCAAGGCACCAAATGTTGGAATCAGTGGCCTATCAACGAGATTAGTGTCAAACCCATTAGTGTTTTTATACCAGCCTATACATTCTAACAGGAGAAACTTCAAAAGGTAGATGAGGAAAATTTCAGCTAAATGCAGAACAGCAACACAAAAAACAACAAAAAACCCCAAACAAAAAACCCCCAACAAAAACAAACACCCCCCCCCAAAAAAAACCCCAACGGAAACAAATAATAATAAAAAAAAACCCTCCAAAAAACAAAACCGGAAAAAACCACACAAAAAACTCCCAAACAAAAACCCAGAAAAAACAAACAACCCCTCCCCCACCAAAAAAAAACCCTAAACAAAAAAACTCCCAAAACCACCACAAAAAAAAACCAAATTCTTGACCAAACTCCCAGACCTCAATACATGGTACAGCCACAAAAAGTTTGCAGCGTATTCCAGTGCAGAATCAGGCAAAACCCAAACCCAGACAAGCATTTCAGCCAGTTCTTTCAGGGTTAAGAAATATCCTAAGTGTTGCCAGTGAAAAGTAATAGGATTTGATCATATCCTCAATGAGAGCAATCATGAAAAGTGAGAAAGTACACAAGGATTGACAGAAAAAAAACCCCCTGAAAACTGAAGAGGTTTGGTCTGAGTTTCAGATGATTAATAAAGATCTCTGTAAGTCTGAGACTGGGTACAGAGGTTAAGCCTGGAAGACAGCTTGTAAGTGTGAGACGTTATCAAACATTTACAAGAGGAGAGATGAGAGCAAGAGAATTACATCATCTGAAAGAGAAAATATGGCATTACTTAAAAGAAGCATCAGAGTTCTGAGAGATGACTGGGTAACTGCACAGCTGGACTCCTCCAGCTTTAACTGCTGAGAAAGGGAGACTTCTGTTCTTCTTTTAACAGCTGATTTTAAGCAGAGAAATCGTTACGTAAGAAAACCATAAGCCTCAAATATACTACCTAAAAATTATGCCAAATACAGAGTTAAAGGACAAACTTTGTAGAGAAAAATTGTTTGGAATTTTTAAAAAGTTTGCCTAGAATCACCTTAAAAAGGTTACCATGCTGACAAGAGGCTTCTATTTCTAGGGACAAAAACATCTATGTGAAGCATAAGACACTCAACTAACACAGAAGGAAATTACATCTAATTACTAGTCCAGAAATCCTCTAACCCGTAATTATGATTCTGTCTTAACATAAAAGACAGCCAGCAGTTAGAGGGAAAATATGCACTTTTCATCAATTACTGCTACTTAAAACAGAATCACAGCTATTCCTTCAACACTGGTTGGGTCTTTCTGCGTATCCTGTAGATAGAGTATCTGCTAAAAGCAGTTCCTTAAGTTGTCAAGTAATCAGCTGTGATCCAAAATAGAAGTGATGTGCCAGAACACTTAATCCCACAGACTTTCTAAAATGTGTACATGTAATAATGCTGGAAAAAAATAACTCACATGATTGAATCTTCTGGTGAAAGCAACAGCATTCGGTGCAGAACTGTATTTCTCTTTTTTATTCCAGCCACAGCTTGCCAGCTCCTGGGAGAACAAGGATGAAAATTCACTTCTTTAATTTAGTGCACAACACATGTTCAGAGCCAAAGGCATACAGAGACACAAACCTTGTAAGATAAGAGCAAAAATACATTGCAGTTATACAGTTACACTTGTTCTGATTCCTTCTGCAAACTGAGATTCCACAAGTGCCATTTCCGAACTGTGTTGAGTTATTGGACTATTACAATTCATCTTTTGCTGAATTGGGGCTTTCCTAATTTTGCTACCACAGAAAATCCTGCTTCAAACGTGAATCTGAGCTAGAGAGCAAAACGTCCCTTTGTTTTTAATCACTTTCTGAAGAAATTTAAAGAGATGATACACCGTGTTAACTCAATCTAAGACATGCCCCATGTTTTTAACTTGGCATGTTGCATTAAAGAAATACCAAAAAAGTGTCATCTTTTGCAGTAACAATAGAAGAAACACTATTTTCAGTTTTCCCTTCCAAAGGAGCCTATTTTGGGAAACATCATCGTGTTATTTACTATCACTTCATTTGAACAAAGCAGTTTTCATTAAGATCATAAATAACTAAATGTACCAAAATGAGCTCTTCCATTTGTATACAAGAGCATATGAATAGATGCAAAGATGTACAGCATTCAGCACACAACCTGTTCCTCAGTGCTACCAAGATAAATAATCAATACAGACACAGCTTCATTATTCAAGTGGTGTAATAGCAAAGTACAGCCCTTTGTTTTTACTTATTCATGTCTTCCTTCCAGATCACCCACTCTGGAGTGTTCTCAGTTTTACCACCACACTGAAAACTACTCACTGAAGCCAGACTCACACTGCACATCCAGCTACCATGGAACTCAGGTAAGATGACTCAACATGCAACCAGGAATTGGGCCATTTCAGACACAGTTCAAAAGAATTTGGCACTGGATAGTCTAAACTCTAATTTTTTTTAAACTTTTTTAAATCAAGAACTTCTTAACATCTTTCCAATCAATGTCCCAAAACTGCTACACAATCTCATGCCAGTTAAGAGGGACCCTGGATTCTTTGACTTGGAAGTTTGTGGTGTGCTGGTATTTGTTAGAGAAGCCTCAGATTCCTGGCCAGGCACTGGGAAGAACATGGGATTTCTGGCCTTGGCTTTAGGGCCATTCCTCCAAATTTCACTAAGAAGTTGTGCCACCTAAACACAGCCTGGAAAATCTGGCATATTCATACAGGAAGGTACATGCCCATGTCCTTACACCTGCTCTTCAATGACTGTGCATGAGACAACCACAAAGCCCTGAATTACTCCTGTTCCAAAGGAGAGCTGGCTACTGGGAAGGGAGCTTCTCTATCCCTCAGCATCTCAAGTTTCCACTGGCATCACAGCTCTGCCCTCAGAGGACCACAAGGGAATTCATCCACTGGCATCTGATAACCCTTCCTTAACAGCAGGAAAAAATTAGTTGTCACCTCAGGTTTAGGGAAAACATGGTAATTTCTTAAAAATTCAGGACATGTCCTTCAATTTCAGCTCTCATCAGAGAGTGAAAAACTCGTAAGGATTCTGGGCAGAAGCTCCCCATTGCCCTGGCCCTGTACATCTAAGGGCCCACAGGGAACAGGCATCAGTGGCAACAGATTTGAGAATACTGCAAACACAAGATCCTGCTCCTGACTGGAAAGACACACGTCCAAACCCTTTTCCAGAGGTGCTGAGGCACAGGCACTCGGGACCTGTGCCATCAGCTCCGATTCTTCAGTGTCACTGAGGGTGACATCCACACCACTGCTCAGGACAGACACAGGAGAGGCACAGAGCTTCCAGAGCTCCAAAAGCACTTTCCCCCTCCCTTTAGGAAGTGTAGGGAACGCTTCCCCATCGCACTTGCAAGACCCATCTCTCCCCTGTGCGGCCAACTTTCTTTTCTCTGGTCTAGAAACTAAAAGAAAAGTGGTTTCCCTCTGCCTGTCAGGTTTCCCAGCACGACCACCTGACCACTCTGCCTCAGAGAACCCCTGCTCAGAACCGCCCTGCCCCTCTCTAGAGCTTTGTGTGAACTCGCTGCCCTTGGCACTGCCCATCCCACTGCCCTAAGGGGCCATCAGCAGAGGAGCAGCCACCAAGGTTTTTGCCTTCCCTGGATTTGGCCTGGAGCAGTCCCATACAGTCCCAACAAGGACAGATCTGACTGCACTCACAATGGCAAAAAACCCACACTCATACACCACACTGGAATTCAGAAACCACTCTTATGCTTACATAAAAATACTCACTTCTCTGCTAAACAGGCTGTGCTGCCTATTCCATTACTCTGTTTCTTGATCTTCCTCTAAGATTCTATTTTTTCCACTAGAAGGTTCTAACCTGAAATATTCTCCAAGATTATTTCCTTAGTCTGCCAGTCAGCTCAGGTACACAAGCTACATCACTACAACCACCAATTTCTTATTTAATGTGGTACATTTAAATTGATGTGAAGACCTCAAAGACTTAGGATCAAGAATACATAACCCGAACTTTCTCTGTAACTCATTTTGGTTTTCATTCCCTTTTGAATACATAGAATTTTATTGTCCTTAGAAAATACTGTGGAAACATTTAAATTATAACCTGTATTCACGGCAGAGAGCAAGATTGTGTTTCTCACAAAAACCTTTATCTAGGTCAAAGGGAAAGTTTCAAAAAGAGGAGAGAAGAAGCAAGGATTAATAGTGGAACCATTAGACAACTTCAGAGTAAGCAGAGATTAAGAATAGCCAGTAAGCAAATTTTTTCTTCACTGCCTAGCCTGGTGAAGCAGAGGGGATGAAGAGGTTAAAGACAATAACCCAGTAGAGATTTTCAACAGGAATACATATGGGCAAATAATTTTGGATGATATACTAAGACACGTAAAATAAGTAATCAGATTTTCCAAAAAAAGCAAGCTGATGTGTTCTGCAAGGGGTCATGGGGCTGTTATTTAATGTTAACACAACTACCAGCAGCACAGACGAGCAAGCCTAAGACTCCTTTCTGCTTTACAGCCACTGCTCTCCAGAAAGCCACAACCACTAAAAGAAAGAGAGATCAAAAACCAACACACCACTTGCCATTCCCAGGGAACACAAGGAAATCTTATGACTGACTGGGGGAACTCTGTAATTTTTTTCCCTTGAAATTAAAATGCAAATTGGCTGCTTTCATACAGACAGACATTTACATCAGAGAGGTGTGTTCTTTATAATCTTTCCTTCTTATACTGCAGCCCACTAACTATTAATTACCAACAAAACAATAATTCCTTCTCCTTTCTTTTCTCAGAAGTCACTTGCAGGCATTGTTAACAAAGAAGGAAGGTGGTTTCCAGAATCCAGGAGTGACAGAGCCTGCTGACAGCTCAGGCAGAGGATCATGTCACTATCGAGTATCTAACCATGGTAATGGTTCAAGTCCCTGCTTCTGGCTCACCCCAAATGGAAAGGGACCCACACTCTCCTCAATCCCAAATTCTGTGGGCAACACTAAGCTCTCAGGCTGTTTGTTCACCAAGCATGAGAAGATGGTGAGTTGTAGCGGGCAGTGTGCAGGAACTCGAGCATGCATATGAGCCCACAATATTGCTAAGAAACTTGAATATAAACAGGAATAATTTTATTGACTTGCTACAGATAGAGGCAAAAGGCTGCCAAAGTGTGAAAGTGGGCTGTGAACATGTTCATTGACATTGATGTGAAAAGAAAAATTACTACATATTGCTTTGAAAAGTGTTATACAGCTCTGGTTTTTTTTAAACCAAGATGAAGTTCTTTTTATTAAAAAAAGCTGCCTTTAATAATTAAAAAAATAGTTTAACACAACGAGGAAGATGCAACACAATAATTTTAAAGATATTTAAAGAATGCGGCTCACACAGCCCAAAGATGATGAAAATTCATCTCCAGCAATTTTAAAAGTTAAGCATCTCTGAGTACATCTTTCAGAAACCTTATTTGAGAAAATAAACGAACACACATTAAAGGCTAAAAAATTTCCTTTAGATACCATTCTGCACTTGGGGAAGCAAAGGCAGATTCACACCCATATCACAAAGACTTGCTGGTGAATTACAAATTGCAGTAAACACCCTATTTTTAAATCACAGCACACTGCGAAAAACGTTGCTTATCATCTCCCACCCTGCATACAGATGAGAGCTGTGAAATTTGTATCAGTATTTAGAATGAAAAAACACAATTCTATCAATGCCTTTCAGTCACTCATTGAAGACTCAGCTTAGGAACCCTTTGATACAGGCGAAATCCGCTCAGTGGTGTTTTGTTTTCTAATTACAAACTCCACAATGCTTGAGTGTACATGCCAAGGGATGCATAAAGATTTACAGGTCGAATCAAGACACGGATATGGCACGGTCTGGTAGAAACCTGAAGGCAACTCAGAAATCTACACCACTTCATTAACCTGCTGTCAAGATGCCTTGAGGCAAACCCAGTCTTCCGTGTCTGATACTCTATTCTGCAAACCAGGAGAAAAGCAATTTAATTGTGTTTAGCCTTTTCTGACGTGAGAGCTGATCTTTACAGCCCTTCTCCTCGGGGGATTAACACAGTTTAGAGACACATCAGGCAGCAGCCCTCTGTGTGCTGCCAAGGAGCACTGATGGACAGGTAATGCCTGCACGCTGTCAGAGCCTTCAGCTGCCTGCATGTGAACACTCCACAGGAGCCAAACAGCCACCCTTCCTCGTGGGTGTTTTCCAGTGAAGGCATCACACCAATTTTTCCTATGCAATACACAGATTTCTTATAAATAATTACTTTCCAGATATATTCGCCTACACTCTCATATTTTTTCTGAATAGCCTTGGAGTGCTTTTAACTGGCAGAATTATGTTTATCCTGATCTTCTAATAGGATCTCTCTTTTTTTTAAGCTCTTCTCCAAAGCTTTAAAGTGTTTTACCCTTTTATCTCTTTTAAATGTTCTCTTCTTACGTGTGTCTGTGTACTACTTTTGCTAATGTTAAGTACTGCTGTGATGTAGGTTCAAATCAGATCAAATGGAAAGCCCTCCGAAGGCAACACAAAACCCCCAAAACCCGAATCAACAAACTAAAAAACGAACCAAAAACCCACACAGATCCACAAGGGCGGGGAAGTACCTTGCTGAAATCACACAAAAACTGAATCATGACACCATCTTCAAGCACAGTTCAAACAGCAGCCTCCAAAAAAATTCCCAGGTAACAAAAAATATGAAATCAATAATCACAACAGAGATTGAACAGGTTACTCCACCTGACGCAAAATATTCTTCAGCATGTCACAAGAGTGGTATGACAAACCTGCTGCCAGTGAAACAGTCTGTGATGGAGTGAAGTGACTGATGCCCTGAGAAAGACTTTCACAGCACCGATAAAATGGACAATAAACTGAAAAATAAACCCTCAGAAGTGCAAAACAATGCCCACGGGAAAATGCTAATGGCACAGAAATAAGGAGAAACGAATTCATCATTTATTATAGTCACTGTGAAGATGCTAAAATGAGCTCAAGTCAGCTAAAATCTGAAAGGAATACGGCATTACACAAAAACAAATGAAAGAACACAAATCACCAATGTATTCTCCTGACATATCCACAGATCACACATATCTTGAATGCCATTACAACCAATTTCATTTTCCAAAAGAGATGTGAAGCAGTTATGGAAACACGAGACAGGATGAAGTATTAAAACAGGTATCAAAAACCTAAAACATTATGATCAGAATAATCAAATCAAGACGTTTGTCATTCAAAACCACTAAATCCCAGATGCTTCATCTCCAGCACAAGCTAAATTAAATACCAATACTAGTCCCCAAACAAACTATTATTTAGAGTATTTTTCTGTTAAAAAATCATCTGCTTCAGAGCTGTATGAATCGGGACAAAAATTAAGATTTATAGACATGTACTTTGCAATTCCAGAATTTATACTCTGGCATCACTTTTTTTCATTTAAGCTGGAAAACAAAGCCAATGGAATACTTACCTCTGGCTGAATTGCTTTAAATACAGGCACGTCCATTAGTGTTATTTGACCCTGGAATAAAAATTTCAAAAAAACACAAGTTAAGATCAAGATTAACCTTGCATTCCCATTTAGGTGCTGTGCTGCTTAAGAACTGCATTTGTTCTGTTTCCTTTTTTTATTTGGCCTTCACTTTGTACCTAATTTCAGAGGGTTCAGCTTCTACCACAGGGCCATCCTGCAGAACCAAAGAATAAAGTGCTCCCAGCTTTACATACACCAATAATAAGGAAATTGTGAGAAATTATTCTCAGGAGCACAATCCTGCAGTTAGTTACACAGGCAAGGATCGAAGAGCCTCTCCAGGAAGACACGGAACTGCCTGCAGATGCTCAAGGGTAGCTTCTCTTCACACTCTGAGTGTTAGTCCAGCTACACAACTCGAGGGAAACATCCCTACAACTTTTCAATCAATACTTGAACCACATTTGAGTAACTAAGCAAAGCAATTGTTCAGTTGCTCAGCAACCATTAAAATTCAACACAGCCATCTCTCTTCCAGCAAGGCAGAGTCGATAAGTGCATTTTCATTCTGCGATGTCTGTTTAGCTCCGAAAAGAGTAAAGTCAAAGACCAGGTTTAGCATTCTGGAGTATATTCACAGAGCCTTATTTTAAGTTTATTAATCCTGCACAATGTAGGATNCACAAGTTAAGATCAAGATTAACCTTGCATTCCCATTTAGGTGCTGTGCTGCTTAAGAACTGCATTTGTTCTGTTTCCTTTTTTTATTAAGGCCAATTTTTTATTTGGCCTTCATTTTGTACCTCCCTTCATGTGTTTCAGCTTCTACCACAGGGCCATCCTGCAGAACCAAAGAATAAAGTGCTCCCAGCTTTACATACACCAATAATAAGGAAATTGTGAGAAATTATTCTCAGGAGCACAATCCTGCAGTTAGTTACACAGGCAAGGATCGAAGAGCCTCCCCGGGAAGACACGGAACTGCCTGCAGATGCTCAAGGGTAGCTTCTCTTCACACTCTGAGTGTTAGTCCAGCTACACAACTCGAGGGAAACATCCCTACAACTTTTCAATCAATACTTGAACCACATTTGAGTAACTAAGCAAAGCAATTGTTCAGTTGCTCAGCAACCATTAAAATTCAACACAGCCATCTCTCTTCCAGCAAGGCAGAGTCGATAAGTGCATTTTCATTCTGCGATGTCTGTTTAGCTCCGAAAAGAGTAAAGTCAAAGACCAGGTTTAGCATTCTGGAGTATATTCACAGAGCCTTATTTTAAGTTTATTAATCCTGCACAATGTAGGATTGCTGACAGCCTACGTATCCAAAAAAAAGACCACTTCTTTCAAAGGTAGCCCAGAAATACTAGTGCCATCCGAGTTAGGTATCACAAATTTTCTTTTAATAATGGATCCAGGGACCTTGTTCTGTTCCCTCAGCTGTCAGCTGCACAGCTTTATTCTCATTTCCTTTAAAACAGCACTGCCCCATATATACACTCCAAGGTGCACACCGACAGGTTTGTGACTCTCACAAATCGCATCTGCCACTGTGGGTGGTGGAACAGCTCCTCGGAGAAAGCCAGCCTTGCAGGAAAACTTTAACTGGGATGCTCTGGTTGAAAGTCAGCAAGTACAGAGATGTACCTGCTCTAATGAGGCAGGATGTGTTTTGCAAAGACAACCCAATCTATACTTGGTAGCACACCTTGACCTCTAAAAGCATTTGTAGATAGGAATTCTGACAACCAATGACAAGCATAAAAAAATCCTGTATATCATTCGTCTGTAACCAGCACGCTGGACACAACCATCTGGCATTTTGCAGCATACACCAGAGAAGCCCTTCATGTGTTTCACTTTCACACACTCTCCTGGGCTTTGCTTTAGTCAGCTGCTCTTTGCCCCAAACAGCACCAAGTGGGGCTGCAATGTCGATGTGCTGGAGGGCAGGAAGTCTCTGCAGAGGGACCTGGACAGGCTGGATCGACGGCCATTGCCATGAGGTCCAACCAGGCCAAGTGCTGGGTCCTGCCCCTGGATCACAACAACCCCAGGGAAGGGTTAAACTCTTCCTTTTGATTTCCACAGTGAGAAAATCAGTCCTGGAACACCAGCCACAGAATTCCACCTCCAGTCTCCCATTCGTGTGCTTAAGTCTATCAAGCTTTCTCAGAAATGTGTCATTTTTGGTGAGGGTGTGGCTGCTTGGGTGCATCATCATGCTTCTCAGTAAAGCAAATTAATAGGACAATTGGTTGGGCTTGGGAGGGTGAAATGAAAAGTATGGGCACTTCAATAAAATTCAAATAGAAGGTACATGAAGAGATCCTTACGAAAGACACAGGCATTTCAATAGTTATCAACATTTCACTGCAAACCCTCCTCACTAAAACAAGATTACAATAACAGCACAACAAGAATGAGCCAGGAAACTGATTTTTGTTCACACTGAAGAGAGAAGACCAAGAAATAAATGTTGTCTTTCTAGCCAGCCCTCCAGAATCCATCCTCTTCATCAGCCTGAATTACCTCAGCTAAATCTGACTTGCTTCAGTAGTGACTCCTAAACTAATTATTACTTTAAGACGGGATCGATACAAAATACTTATGAAACAAAAGGTATTACTAGAACTTCACACCAGAATTCATATATCAAAATAAACGCATTCATTTTAAACGGGGATATTAAAAAGGACATTTTAACATTGAAAAACCACACAAGCGTCAAGGTTCAGAATCAATGTTCATTACTAAAAATATTTGAAATGGCTATTAAGTATATTACAATATTTTAATAAGTCTGACAATTAAAAAAACCTCAGGAATTTTTAACAGAGAAACCTCTTTCTTCTAGTATCATGTTGATATTAGGCTGATGGAGTTTTTTTCCTTCATTGACTGACACATTTGTGCTTTTACTAAAATCTTAAGTAACACTGTATCACATTAGCACTTGTTCAAGAAACGTCCCTTACTGCAGATCCTTTCTTACAGAGCTTGACATTTCCATTATGAGTTCCAAGGGCTTAGCAAATTGCTCATAATTCAGAGGAATCAAGGCACTGAGAGCTGAATATAGAAGCTGATTGCTAAAAGCCATTTGAGTTGGTAGATATGACAGCATAACTCACATTAGAGTTTAAAAGTACATTTAACACAACAGACTTTTTGAAACATTAACTTGCTCATATTTATGTCTATATTGGGAAGTCCAACAACCGAATTTTTATTCTTTTAAAACGGGCTCGCTCACTGCTAAGTAAGTAAACAAAGCAGACTGAAAGGCTGGAAGTCTAATTAACAGCACGTGAAATGACAAAGTTTCAAAAATAATTTATGAGTTTTACGTTGTGTGCCATTGCTCAACTCTAACAGCAACAAAAAACTTCTGGGCTGACCATCTCAAGGGGAATTTAAACCCCAGTAAACAAAGCCCCTAGTTTGGTTTCTGCGAGTGAGAGAGATACAATGCACTAACTTTTCTCACTCCAGCTCCTTAACCCAGCCAATACAAATTCTTGGAGAGGTTCCCTCTCCCAAATGTGGTTTAATGCTTTAATATTCAAACCAAAAATTATAAGTGTCCAAATCAACTTGTTACATGAAGCACGCCAACCATAACTTCTCTGGTTTTGGGGCTGCCAGCTGCACAGATTTTAAAGAAATAAAAATAATTACATGAGCGATATAAAACTGTGAACTTGTCCTTACTTACAATTTAAAGAAGCATTCTGATTATGCAAAGATAGGGAAACATGGTATTTTTTCTCTTTCCAGGAGTGATTATGTCTACCAAGTTCATTTATGTAATAAAGTATTTCATCACTGCACAGGCACAGGGCGAGCCGAATGGAGGTTTTGTTTCTGTTTGCCCTAGATCCTAGATAACAGTTCTGGAATATGACTAGGAAAAGTATGATTTTAAAATATCACAACTATATTTCCAAATTCTCAACCACTTGAAGAGCTGTACAAGAGAAAACCACCTTCCAAAAGCAGTGCACGATCATCTTCCAATTAGCACCCTGGAACGGCAGCAGAAGACACCTCCCCACCCCTACACAGCCATAGGAGTTCTGCATGTATAGAAGACCTTGCCTGGGGAGTCTCCAGCAGCCAAGCTTAAAAATATTTTAGCTCTCATGGGTGTTGAGAAGTTGGACTCGTTAACAATTAAGTACTTCAAAATAATAAAATTATTACCACACAGCTTCATATAAAGAGGTTTTACCCCTCTCTCGGGGAGGTCTGCCAGGTCAGGAACTTTACATTCAAACGACTCAGAACTACGTTTCTGTGTGCTGCTTCTTTGAGGAATATGGAGAAGCTTAATGAAATAAAATTTTAAAATATTTCCTGATTCGTTCTCTTTTCTATGAGGACACATGGGTTACCCTCCTTCCATAAAAACCTCTAAGTTAAGAACTTCTAGTTCCAATTAAGACCACTGCATTAAGCTCCTCTCCACATTCCTGTATGAAAGTTCTCACTGGACCTGGGCTATATTCCCACCTTTCTAGTGCCTGGTCCTTCCCAAGCATGAACTCTTTCTATCAGGCCACTTGCTGTTTGTACCACAAGTTTTCCTGCCATGTACCTACCCTGAGGACAGGGCACTTCCCACACAGCTCCCTCCCAGACAGAAACCCTCAGTGTAAAAACAAACTCAGTTTCTGTTCGAGATGAAAAAGCCAAACGTCTGCATTCTGGTCACTGAAGAATACTGCCATCACCTGATTTTCCTTGAAGCCATGTTGGTTCAAGCAGCACTTCATAAATTGTTCCTTAATCTGAATTTCTAGAAGGAATTACATTTAAGCCTTCCAACTTGGCTTAGCACTGTCTCTCTGGGCTGCCAGGATACTTTTCCTCGCTGAAAAAATAGCTAAGCCTCTGTTAAGCACAGCATCGGTAGGAGAATAATTCTGTTGTCCAGAAGGAACACCAGGGGGATTCAAGTTCCTGTGTTGAAGCTCTACTTGTTTTCTCACAAAGTCCACTCCAAAACTTTTATCATTAATAGTTCCTCCACACGCTACAATTAAGTTGCTTCTTGCTCTCACTGGGAACATATTTACTGTAACATTCTTCTGTGAAGTAAAGCTAACAGCATGTAGATAACCTGATATTTCACTGTCATAAGAACGTCTCTGAGAACTCCTCCTTGTTTCATCGAAACCATTTATAAATAAACCCTATTTGCACATTGTTTCCAAAATAAGCAGTATTTCCTTCCAACAAGCGTTTGACAAAGCTTCACTGGAACTAAAAAGAAAGAAATAAACATACATCTTAGCCTGAGCTTACTCCACAGCACTTCCAGAGACTAGGGCAAAGAATAAAGAATCCTTCTTAGATAACTAGGTGGCAAAAAAAGCAATGGATTCATACAGCCGTGCTTCCCTTAATTCTACCTCAAATATTTACACCGCGGTGGCAAAGTTGAAGCATAAAATGGAGAAGTGAGTCAAAAAGTAATAAACGGTCTAATAATTAAACAGTAGCTGTCTAAGGAATAAGAATTTACTGTAAAGCAAAAAATAAATATTTCTTCAACCTGAGGTTGGCCAGCACCTTAATTTGGAGCTCATGTCCCCAAGCATTCTCGTCCTTTCCTTCAGCCTCACCAGCCTCCCCGTTCCACTGCCACTGCACCACTGACAGATCCCTCCCCCACAAATTGTGCCCTGTGTGCTCAAAACCACACTTCTCCCTTGGATGAAAATGGGGAGCATTCACTGCGACCCCGCCAACCCCAGACACACAACGGGTTCCCCAGCAGGGCCAGACACCACGAGGCAATCCTGGCACCAGCCTGGCTGTGGCTTCCAGCCCAGGAATAAAGAACTGAGCAGTGACCAGCCTAAAAGCAGGTCTTTAAATCAGAGATGGTCTCCTTACTGGTTACATCTACAAAGCTGTCCATTGAACCCTTAAATGTGTCCTACTTCATACTCATTGAATGGGATTCTTCTTCCCCAAAATCTGTGCAACACGCAGGTATTCAACACATCCCCTGGAAACTTCCTGTAAGCTGCAAGGTGATAAAGCAAACTATAAATTTGCAACAGCAGCTGCAGGGCCTGAAGATCTTGCCCGTTTCTGTAACTTGGCCCTTTCTAAAGCAGCCTTCAACCTTAGGAAGAATTACAACCACTCAGCTGGTAACAAGGTTAGAACTGACTATTACACCTCTATTACAACAAGCATTTCCATTACTGTTCAAACTGGCCCCCCGAAGGGCTGGCAGACTTCTGCTCAAGAGACAAAGGACTGTTACATGAAACGACACTCCTGTGTGCTCAGGACAGTGTTAGATGACTGCCAAAGGGGAGAATATGGAAATAAAATCACCAAAAATATCTGCACTCGGGTTTCTCTTTGGCTTGGTAGCAGCTTCTTGAAAATACAGCATTACAAGGGATACCTTTTGTTGTCCAACTTGTCTCTTACCCACTGAACGACTAAACAGATGGAGTTGTGAAATAACAATGACGTCTCTGAGACAGTGGGAACTGAAAATACATCCATGTCTCTCATTGGTACTGAAATCACTAGCAGGGATCTTATTTCCAGCATATCTCAAACTTAATTATCTTTCAGATTTGTGTTCTTCTTCCTCTGGCATAAGTGTACTTCTCCCACCTGTGCACAGTGACGCATTCTGACCAAAATGCACCAGATCACAATGATGCCGTGATGATTTTTTGCCTTTTCTTTTATACTCCTTTTATATACTCTTTTATATGGCTTAATGTATTCCTAATACTTTTTAGGCCACATACTTACAATTCCTTAAGTTAGACAGCCCAGCCTTTGTTAAACCAGGAGACCAAACACCCCGGCAGCCTCGCAGTCAGGGGTGAGAATGCCCCAGACACCAAGGTTCTCTCCAGAACACATTCTGAAAACTAAGGCCCATCCAAGGGGAAGAGTCCTCGGGACAGAGGGTTCACATGAGCCTCTCACTGGGGAATCTTTGATAGATATGCTAATTTGTAAGGCCTATAGTTGTATGTGCTTTTCTGGGGGGTGTGTGCGTGCACTTTGGGGGTGCTTTTCGGTGCATTCCACCGGGACAGAGTGATGCAACCAGGAACCTTCAATAAATACAGAGGTAAAACCCTTTTTTCCACCTAACTGTGTTTGGTTCTTAATTTTAAGACCAGGTAAAGGCAACAACACAAGGTCCAGGATGTGCCCTCACGATGTTTGTGCTGCCTTGATCAGCTAACTCTCACCTTTGCACTACCTACGTACTGGAACTCTTTTCCACTGGAGCCAAGGTTTCCTAACCTTTATTTAGACAGCTGTCTAACCGCCTCTTGTGCAGCAACTTGCTTTTATTGCTGTTATACTGGCTTTTTCACATTATCTTTCCTCTCAATCAATAAGGTACTTAGGCAGCCCACAAATTATTTCATCAGTTCACCACTTTAAAATAAATGATATTTTTTAAACAGGATTCCTTCAGCTGTCACAGAGACACGTCTGTAGCCTGCACTGCATCCATTTTTTAAGAGCTATCACTAAACTGGAAGCTTTCTCATACCTTGAAAGAGCAACTGGCAGCATACCCATGTCCAACCCAAGAGGCACTACCCACCACCAGGAAACCTCACACACTTTTGCATCCTCAAGGGCTTGGCCCTACTGCATCACTCCGGTGGTCTTCACTTTAACACCGAAAGCCAGATGAAGATTTTACACCTCTCTGTTACGGCAGGACTAAACCCAGGAAGAATAAGGAAGTGGCCAAGAAAATAAAAACAAGCTTAAGGGTCAAAGGTACTTTTCCTCCAGGGTACCTAAGTTTTTGGCAAATTTACTTATTTCTACAACCTTCAGCAAAAATGATCAGAAAAAGACAGCACTCAAAGCAA
The DNA here is from genome assembly GCA_013398015.1 of Oreocharis arfaki. Classification (NCBI taxonomy): domain Eukaryota; kingdom Metazoa; phylum Chordata; class Aves; order Passeriformes; family Paramythiidae; genus Oreocharis; species Oreocharis arfaki. Next base: position 454,246 of record VZRR01011050.1, read on the forward strand.
GAAAGTGCTACTGGAAAAGCAGATAACTGTGCCTGGGGAAACAAATATTAACAAAGAACTGCAGCTGTGTAAAGAAACATTGAAAAAGAAATTAAATTAATTGTTTTCTTGCCAAAGGACTGAATACTGATGATTTTGCTCAATTGTTCAGAATTTTACACGCAAGATACTTCATATTGATTTACAGCAAATTAAACCTGGTATGAAGAACTAGATGCTTTAAAAGGAAAAAGGTTAAAAGCAAAGATGTTTCTTTTGAGGGACTGAGAAAAAAAGCAAAATTATGCTTAGTAGTAGAAACCAAAAATACAGGCACAGCTTCATAACTGTAACGTGAAAGGCTTAATTAAAAGATTCCTGTCGGTGAGTAGAACTCTACCCCCTTTAAGGCACAACACGAAAACAGGAAAAGACACCGGATTTGAATGCAGATTTTTATCTAACCAAGATTTCCTAAGTAGGTAACATTTAGAACACCTGGAGTCAAAGGTTTCTGCATATGAGGGAAGAAGGATTAGATGGTGGAGCAAAAGGATTAGGACATGTAATACAAGACAAGGCACCTCTGTATATTCTGCTGCCGAAGTGAGTGACAGCAGCTCCACAGAGACTGACTGATCTATTCTGCTGCCCAGCAGCATCCACCACTGGGAAATAGTAGAGCCATTCAACAATCTCATTCTGGCCTGAATGCATAATTCCACTTGAATTCATGTCCCTAGCCCCAAATTCCCCAAGTACTTCGATTTACTTTATGTACAGGAATCATAAGATAAAACTGGAAGGATAGCCAGCCCCTAAAAACATCTTCCCATGGAAAGTAGGTGATTCATTGCCCAGCTGTTCTTGACTACAGTGCAAGGAAGAGGCCCAAACCACATGATTGAGCCTCAGTCAGGAATAAATCCCATAATTAATTATGATCCCTAGCCAAGAAGAATTTAATGTGTAAGTACCACTTCATAATCCAGCTGCTTTAAATTTGCAGTGTTCTCATTAAAATCAATTTAGCCATTAATAATTAAGTGAAAGAGTTACTAACAATTATAAACCAGAACAAACTAAATGGAAATATTTTGTGACATGTATTACTCCATATCAATAATCTCCCGAGGACCACCCCTTACGAATCTCATCACTTGAAACAGAAATGCAGTAAGAGCTTAGCAATCTTTCTAGTAACATACTCCAATCACTTAGAGGGACCATCTGTTGTCCTCACCTCTACTGGGAGTAAAAACAAAACAAAGCAATCACCCAGTGTTTTGGTTAAACAACTCATTATTCTGTGCACACAAGAAAAGAAAAACCAGAAAAGCCTCCTAGAGTAAGAATTAACAGAGTTAAGAATTAAAATGCTTCCAGAAAAAAAACAAGAACAGATCAAGTATAGTGTTGCAACTAAAACATGCACGTCAGAATTAAGCTGCATCACAGAGACTAAAGAATCTTTGGTCTGTGCTACGTATAAGAGTAGGAAAAATACCTGGACAGCAGAGCCCCAGAAGATCACCTAATTTCAAATAGAATAGAGACAACGAAGAACTAAAGAACAGGATCTGTTTCTAAAACCCACGGATGACAGAAGTTAGGCAAAAGAAGAACAGAAATGGAGAAGGAGAGGAAAAGCTGCAAAGGAGATCCACACACAAAGTAATTAGAATTCCTGGACTTGCTTACCGCATATTCCTCTGGTGTAACCTTTAGAACATCAAATACCACCGCATCAAAGCTCTTCTTCAGTTCTGCTGAACCCTTGTCGCTCAAGGACTCGGAGCTGCTACTCTTCTGCAGAAACAAACAAAAACACTGAGGATATTTTGGACCTGTCCTCTTCTTTTTGTCTTCTCTTTTTTACACTCCCAAAAGCAAAATTTCTGTTCAAACGTCATTGTTAACAGAATCTTTCTATCGGGTAAATTATCAATTCAATGCCAGCCACAGAACACACCTCCTCCTGACACGGACTGCAAGAAACCAGACCCTCAAAGTGACTTCTGGATTTCTATGGATTTCCTTCTACCTAAAGGAGGGCAGGGTTAGATTAGACATTAGGAAGAAGTTCTTCCCTGTGAGGGTGGGGAAGCCCTGGCACAGGGTGCCCAGAAATGCTGTGGCTGCCCCATCTCTGGATGGCTCCCAAGGGGCTAGGAGCAACCTGGGATAGAGGAAGGTGTCCCTGCCCACGGCAGGGGGTGTTGCAACAAGAGGAGCTTTACCATCCCTTCCAATCCAAGTAATTCCATGACTTCAAATGAGTTCCTCAAAACACAACAGTTTAACTAAATCCCATTTTTGTTGATGGGAAAGGTAATAACAACTGTATCAACAACAACAACAACACAGTCACACTGAATTTCAAACAGAAAAAGTATCACTATGGTAAGGAAAAAGACAAAGTCTGCCCCAAAGGAACAGTTACCAATTCTCTTCCTCTTTCTCTTAAAAACATGAAAGCTTACAAAAACTACACTGAGCTACCTGTGTTTCTGTGGAAGACATTTAGCATAAGGAATTCTAGCGTTGTTTTTAAATTACAGTAATCCACATTGGCAAAAAACCCAGATCCTAGGATATTCTATGAACATTTATCTACAAAATAAAGATTCTGCTTCCCTGCAAAATACAAATGTGGTTCAAAAAGTTAACACTTCATATTGATTTCATATGTTTCATACATGGTTTTCACATTAAAGCAATACATCTGTGTTATGAGCAACCACTTCCTCTAGCACAGAGATGCAGACCTAGATTCTATTCATTCATTCCTGAGGGAATGGCCTGAAGTTGGGTCAGGGGAAGTTTGGGTTGGGTATCAGGAAAAGGTTCTTCCCCCACAGGGTGGTTGGGCACTAAACAGGTTCCCCAGGGAATGGGCATGGCCCAAGGCTGCCAGAGCTCAAGGAGGGTTTGGCCAACGCTCCCAGGGATGCCCAGGGTGGGACTGTTGAGGTGGCCAGTGGGCCAACATAGTCAAAGCCCTTTCTGACAGTCTGTGACACTGCACTGCTAATGCTGAAAGTTCTCAAGACCGTGGACATGGGTCCTTGAGAATTCAGCCAGTTGAAATAAACTCTTGTCCGTTTTCAAGCACTTTTGTTACAAGGACACATTATTTATATAATGTGTTATTTAATAATGGATGTCCACTTTTAATTCGATTCTGACAGTACAATCTCTCTGAAAAACCTGCCTTAAAAAACACCAGAAAAACTCCAAACCGGACAGGCATTTTCAGTAATCAATATGCTTACAGAAACATTTCAGTTACAAGTCCTCTTTCCTACTTCTCAGTCAAGAGAGGAAAAAAAGAAAAACACCACCTGCTTAAAGTAAATTCATGTAATTTTGCCAAAACATATTTTACTCAATTTTATCAGACATCACATAAACATTCAAGACCATTTTGCTGAGTGAAAAGATTGCCTTCTTCCAAGAAAATTTTTCAGGTGCACGCCAACAAATAGTCAATGATACTTGAAGCAATTATAAGGGAAGTACAAGAATCTATACAAAAACAAACGATGGTCTTGGAGACTGATGCCAGCTTTCTTGACAATATTTGTCAATTTGTGCTGGAGATTATTTGGTTCCTTTTCGTACCACAAGACTCCAATTTTCCTTTCACCTTGTTTGTGGCACTCCCCATTTCCATATGCAAGTGCATACCACACATATCTGCCATCAAAACTCATCTGTAAATACTAAATAAACAAAACATCTTTGGTACAGTCCAGAGATTCAAGGAAGGAAGCAACTATAGCCAGGACTTTGTGGTTCTCATCACTATTGACTTTGTAGTGTTCTAATTCCAGCCCAAGCCTCTTCCTTAACAAGTAGATGACAAATGGAAAACTACATTCACTTCAAAACAAGAGGCGTCAGCAGATGAGGCTAACCTCCATTGCTTGGCTGAGGCATTCACTCAGCTCTCAAGCTGTTCATTCCTAGAGGGCAGAGGCTTTGATGTGCAGGAGGGACCCCTACCTGTGCCAGAATATAGTCCAAGAGACAAAAGAACAGCTTTATTCCAGGGCTACTGTGTCAGACTGCCCCTCAGTTACACACACACACACAAACACCTGTCAAAGAAAAGAACATTCCCCACCGGCCTTGCCAACCCAGCTTAACGTGCTAAGAGCATCTATTCTTGTTAAAACTTGAAAAGAAAAGCTTCCTTGTCTAGATGTGATGGAAGAGAACATGGAAAAAGGCAGCTTTGGCTATGGCAAGACTGTAAATGCAAGCTCATGCTCTATTTTGGTATGCCAAGTCCAGGACTTTATATTTTATTCACACTTAAGTGCGGTGTATGAAACCAACACACAGAACAAGAACCTGTTGGACGAGACCTGTTAAAAGAAAAACTTACATTTTAGTGCACCCAAAGTAGAAATTGAGCACCCAGTAAGTGAGGTGTTCAATCCTTACCTCTGAAGCAGTAGCTGCAATGTTAACACTGCTGGACTGTCCGTTCATTAGGTCCATACTGCCCACACCATTAATCTTCGGCCCTACATTTACAGCAGCAGGATCATCTCCAAGGCAACCGAATAACCATTCCTACAAAGAGCAAAAAGGTATCAGAAACCACTTTCTTCAGGGGTTTTAATCAAGATTCGGTGTCTAAAATCCTTAACAAAAATAAAGGACTTCCAAAATGGCTACATCACTCTGAGGTCCAGACTTTAGATTCTAACACGTATTTTTAAATTACCTACTTAAAATCAACGTATACAACTAAAGGTTTCATTAAGATCCATCAGTTACTGGCAGTATTGACTTACCATACTCTTTTTCCCTACTATTTTCTCTACACCAGGAATCAATATATAAATATATGCAGTAGCCCTAACAAAGCGAGGTCTGCAACATCAGTTCACATATGTTTTTCTTTTATTACCAACTTTAAAAAGTGTATTCCAGATGTTAACCTTATTAGATAACTTTAACAAGGTATTATCCAATCACTTCCTATCTTATATGACTCTTCACTAGCTTCAAGTGAAAATTATTACATTGAAAGCAGTTAAAAGCACAAGTGGAATTTATACTTTTCTCCACAAAGGACCCAAATTATTCCTTAGTAAAAAAATCCTGAACAAACAGAAAAACACACAAAAGAAAACTCCTCACACTAACTTTCAATGCATCCTTGCAAGAATACTATGACTTCTCATTTCTGCAGAGAAAGGGCAGCAAAGAAATGGAAACCTTTGGCATCCACTATAAAAACAGTAAGGCCAACCAACCCCAAAGTCTTACAGAGAGTAAAAACTGGTTTGTGCTTGAATTAATGAGCTGTTAGTGCCCTCTAGTGTGAAAACTATCATAAATCAGCTTCCATGGATCTATGTCTATAGCAGGTGTGACGGCTTCCAAAGTTGCTGCTGTTTATGAAATTCACTTTTGGTTTGTAGTTTAACTCAGAGCTATTGCATGGTCTGAAAATAAATGGAGAAGGGAAGCGACAGGTAACTGGGTACTTCTGCATGACAAAACAGTATTACAGCAGCTCGTACTTAAGGCCTCCAAGGAACGAAATAAAATAATCTGAAAAGCTGTATCTCCGAGTGGCCTAAAGCAAGTATGTCAGACAGAACAGCCTGGAAGGCAAGAAACTGCAAAATTTAAATGAGAAAATATCCTCAAATTCTAAAGAGTCGCCATAGGAATGCAATACAGAAAGGAAGGCAATGAAAGAGAGCAATGTGGCAAATGTCAGTCAAACACTACAGCTGCCAGGTATTTTTGAGTATTACCAGTCCCATCCGAGCTGTACTTCTGCAATTCAGGACAGACATCCACATTCTACCCTTTGCTGTTTTGGAAAAACTGGCAGAACTATCTCATTCACGGGTCAGAAGATGCTACATTTCACTTTAATGTTACACTCCCAGCCCATGTGCATTAATTAAGACTGATTCCTCCACTAAAAATGCACTCAACTGCACTTAAGCTTTAGCTGGTAATATACTAACAGATTACACAAAGAGAAGAAAATCTCATCTTTGGCTTCTGAGTGTCACTGCTGTCCCGTCCTTTCCCGTCTCAATTACCCTTCAGATTGTCTTGTGGAATATTGCCAAATGCACAGCTCCCCAGTGCCTCTCTCCTACAGCTTTTTTGTTCACTGAAGGGAAAAGCATGGAAATAAAACTCTAACTGGTGCATTAAAAGTTCCATTTATGTAGTGACAGTAGAGGACAGAGGTATCACATCTTCAAAACCAGTTTCAGGCCCCCCACATGATCAAAGTGCTACATTTATCCCAAAGTAACCTCCTCTGCTAAAAAAACCCGACCCTTTAAAGATTTGGGGGTTTTTTTAACCACCGTATTTTTAAGGAAAGTAGACACTTTGGCTTTGTATGATACAGTTATGGGCCAGATTGTACAACTTCCTCCTACTGTCTTAAACTAAAGGTTATATATCTGACCCTTGGCTCACATAGGCTTCGATTGCTCCCCTTCCCCTTATTAACAGGAGGCAAAAAGGCAAAGAATTAGGGAAGTCCTTCTGTGCAATGACAAACAAAAACTGGGCTTTTTTTGTGGAAGTATTTGGATGACGCTAATTAGAAGAAATTACATGTATCATAGAAGCCTATGGAGGTGGCAGATCAGCCTCACATCAACAAGAGCAAACCAATTCCTCTATCAGCAAGCGTTGAAGCCCAGTTTCTTCAGTGATTAGTCTCACCTAACCCACAGCCAGCCACAGGAACTTCCTCCCTGTATTTCCTAACAGACTTTCCACCCCAGAGGAGCTGCCTGGAAGGTACAGCAGTGCTGCACACTGATCCAGGTTTTCCTCTTCTGCCTGGTTACTGTAATGGGAATTGAGAGAACTCTGTCTCTTAGTGAGGCGCGGGGCCACAGTGCTGAGAAGTGACTTCTGTGAGGAACACAAACATTGGATTTTTAATTTAAAAAAAAAAAAAAAAGAAAATCCCTTAGGAAAAAACCCCTCCATGCAAAGGAAACAGAGTTTACAAAATATAACATCTGCCATCAAGCTGTATCCTAACAAAGCTGTCCACACAATGGTAATTTTGTGCCCATTGCTGCATTACGAGAGTATGTCTGAATACATTTATACTTTTTCACACTTTCTGAAGACACGGTAAGGAGATGAATTAGTACTGAACTGCTATAAATATATATATATATATATCAACTTTAGAGCTCCAGAATTGGCAACCTTTACAATGTTCTCATGTCTAGCAGCTTTCAAAAGTACATCACCACTCCCATACCAAGGAAAAGTCACAGCAACAGTTTTGGTCAGCGTGCCACTTAGACAGATATTGAAAAAATCCTCACACTGGAATAACTAAATCATTTGCTTCCTATACCATCCTTCTGCCCAACAGCAAAATAATCTGTGAACAGCAATATCAGAAAGTGATCCAGAGCAGAGTTCACAGCAGCACAGCGGGGTCTGTGGAATGACTGTCACCACAGTGCAACAGTGAGTCACAGTTTTCACTGCGTACCTTGTATATCCAATTACCAAAACTGAATTACACTGAGTAATTTGAACTTCCAGTCTGCTTCTCCTCTCCAATTTAATAAATGCCTTTGTGCTCAGAAATGCATTACACGTGGAATTGAGAGTGTTTTGTACGATGCACAAAATAAGCATTCATGCCAACCTGAAGCCTCAACACACTGTATGGTATCTTTCTACCTCTTCATGCCATACATACTGTAGAGTAGAAGACAAACTAAAAATACTGACACAAATATTCATCACACCCAAACAATGAAAATATCTAGACTATTGTTGTGGTTTAGCCCCACCCAGCAACTCAGCCCCATGCAGCCACTCGGTCACTCCCCCACAGTGGATGGGGGACAGAATCAGCAGGATAAAAGCTAAAAATCTCGTGAGATGGGATGGAGACAGCTCAGGGAAAGCAAAAGCTGTGTGCTCAAGCAAAGCAAGGAATTCATTCACTGCTCCCCATGGGCAGGCAGGTGTTCAGCCATCCATTCCCAAGAAAGCAGGGCTCCATCCTGTGTAACAGTGACTTGGAAAGCCAAAAGCCACTTCAAATGCCACCCCTTCCACCTTCTTCCTCCAGATTTGTATTATTACATATATGGCCTAGAATAACCCTGTTGAGGTCAGCTGTCCCAGCTATACCCCCTCCCAATTTGCAGTGCACCCCAGCCTACTTGCTGGTGGGGTGAGGAGCAGAAAAGGCCTTGACTCTGTGTAAGACCAGCTCAGCAGTAACAAAAAAATTCCTGTGGTATCAACACTTCTCAGCACAAACCCAAAACACAGCCCCACACTAGATACCGTGGAGAAAATGAACTTTATCCCAGCCAAAGGCAGCACAACTAAGCAGGCTATGTTGCCTTCGGTGAGTTTTCCTGCAAATTCAGCCAAGGCTGTGCTGATGATCATTCCCTTCCAGCGACTGCCCTGCAGATCCCCCCCAAAGGGAAGGAAAGGTGAGGACGGGCAAGGGCAGCAGCAGGGTGTGCCCGAGCACAGCTGCTGCAGAGCCGACCTGATCTCAGCACTAAGGGGACCAGAGAGCGCCCTTTGTTTCAGATAAGCAGCTCTGTCAGTACCGCAGATCAAGTGACTGCATCCCAGCTGAGTGAATCAACTGGTGCTGCGAATGCTTCTGCCCGAGCTCACTGCTGGAAGTGACTGTCTCCCGGAGTCAGCTCCAGCAGCACGGGGGGGCGGAGACGTGGCTCTACAAAACCACCTACCCAAGGGATTTCAGAGAGCTTGAGCTGGCTTCAACCCACGGGTTTCTGCCCGGTGACTGGGGACACCAGCATCGGGACAGGGAGCACACTCCCGAGACCAGTAACAGGGACCTCACTGCTACTGTGTTTCAGCTGTATCCTGCAATCGCTGTAGTTTGCTAAGTTGAACTTGCATTTGTACTGCAATTTCAGTGTATTATTTTGTATCACACTGCTAAATCAGAAATCCTCTGTAACATCAGCTATATTCCAACTGGTAATTTAACATTAAGCATTACGTCCTCCATGTGTGGAATATCTGAAAGAACCCAGGCAGAGAGTACTGGACTCTCACAGATGTCTAACAGAACATTTATGCCTGACTCCCTTCCACAGCAGATGTTCTTGACTCTGTTTGGGCCAAACACTCTCCCAAAAATACTGTACAAACACCATTTTAAAAGACGACCCTAAAATTACATTTGAAACTTCCTGCCCAGAACAGTACTAAAGCTTTGAGGAAACAAACACAGTGAAGTTTTAGGACAGCTCAAGAGTCATGATGACCAATATCCTCTTTGTTCTTACTCATAATGTCAGTACAAAGTGTCATTTGTTTTGATCACAGATCCCCATTAAGAAAACAAGAGTGCCTTGCATGGATCATCATTAACTATAAATGCAGAGCCACTACCAAAGACATTAGGGACCAAAAAACAGTAGGGACCAAAAAAATCTGTTCCAGACACAATGAACCTGAGCTCCTGATCTTGTGGAAACTAGAGAGTGGAGGAAAACTTATTGCCTAAAAGGTAAAAGCTGAGACAACTGCTAAGAACCAACACAACCCACAGCCAAAGAAACAGAGAAAGCAAACATACCAAAAAAAAGCAAACCACACACTCCACACCAAACCAGAAAGACACAACAAACATAGAAGCCCCACAATGAAGCAGAGAGTCACCAAGGAACAGGCAAAGAACAACAAGGAAAAAACAAACTGCGCCTTCCAAACGATATCCTTTAGTTCCACATTCGAGACACCAAAGCAGAAACCCACCCAGGCCACTGTACTATAACAATAAAGATAGTATGTACATATCCTTAAAGAAGAGAAATGAAAGTCACCTAAAGCCAGGCTTTAATTCAGTTTTTGGTAAGCATGATGATATCAAGATAGTGAAACTGGTAAAAATGGAAACTTCCACAAAAGACAAAATAAAAGCTCAAGCAACTCAGTATTACTCCCTTCTCCTGCAGGAAATTTATCACTGAAAATAATAAAATCCCAGACCTAAAATCTCACACACTGTGTAATCTCCAGGTGCATGAATCTTGGCAAAGCACTGCCTAATCTGCCACTCGTGAAGACTGAGATAAGAGACACAAGAAGACACACATTGGATAGAGACATGACAAAAACACATAGGGAAGCATAATATTAAAAACCCAGATTACTAAGAGCCATTAAATATGCAATACCACTACAAATATTAGAACAAGAAACATTTAGAAATACAGCAAAGCAATACAATACAGGACAGATAAAGCTATCTGATGGACAGAAGAATTAAAAAAAAACCAGAAATCAATCATTAAAGGACTCCTGTAGCTGATTCCTGTAAAATTTCTGCTGTAAATTTCATCTGGAAATGATGCCACTAAAGCTGTAAGCATGAAGTAGCCAGAGGAGCCCCAGATATTTGCATTAGTTACGGAGCAGTACTACCTGCAAAACATTGCAGAAGAGACACTGATGATGTAGTTCATGCAGTTCTGGTCAGCTTGCTTCCAAAACATTTTTTCCATGAAATTCGTGCACAGAAGGGCTTGCAGGTATCCTGCAGGTATTCTGAAGACAGTGAAACTTCTTTCATAAGTGGAACCCACGAGACCCCGGCTTGCTTAAGGTAAGAAACTGAGATCTGCACGAGGACACACTTGCCACGTTTAACTATCAGGAAGATGCATCAGAAGTAAGAATAAAATGCAAATTTATGCTCAAAATCTGAGTAACAGCAATTGAGTTCTTGAACAGTTTTCAGACAACACCACTAACAGCAAATATCCCATAGCTGCTTAAGTTGCTGCTGGCCTCCTTCCTGACAGGAACCTCGTCACACGGTGCTGCACCAGCAGCACAGCTGACCCAGTAACACAGACTCCTGCCTTCCACAGTCCTGCTGGAGACTCAAAGCACTTCTGTACTCACACAGCTCACTTATGTCACACATACATTCTTTCCCCAAGCATCTGTTGCTCAACAGTCACAGCAGTATCAGCTGGTTAAGCTCCAAGACAGATGAAATTAGAATCCACAGAACAGCAAGAGAGGGAACAAAAAATTCTTTCATTCCGTTTGACACTGAAGTTTTAAATAAAAAAAGAAGCTTCATTTAAACATGTTCATTTAAATTTAGATTCTTTTTTTACCTTAGAAAAGGCTTTTCACCTGGCAATTAGGTAAAATTATTATTCTTTAAGAACACACTATTCACAGAGCACTTCCACTATAATTTATTCTGAATATATCTAATTGCTGCTTTTATGCACCTCATCCCCCAACTCTGGGAACGGAAGGAGGCTGGGGTAGAGAGGAAAAAAATAGAGAGAGATAACATTAAGGTAATAGCAAGGCTCTGTCTCATTCATATCTTGGTTTCCAGCTATCTAGACCTCTTCTCCACTGTTCTCCAGTACCCAGGGCTCTCCTTTTTAATCTCGAAAACTGGTACAACTTGTAGCTCCCATTTCCTCGGATGAGATAAAGAAAGAAAAAGCAAAACTGAAAGCCAGAATATCCTTCTCCAGGGCACAAGTTACCCTTCTACCAAACGCTATTACAAAATTCAAACCATTAGCTCAGTCTGTCATCAGCTTGCAACAACAGTCAAGAAGTTCAGCTCCAAATGGCAATTTTTCCAGGTTAGTTACACACAAGTAGGAATGAGATCCTTACCGCTCTGACTTCCACCACTCAAAAGCAGCTTTCCTCAGTGGACTGACCCAGGGCCAAGACTTAACTGGCAGATATTCTAGCACAAGGCAACAAATTTTAGCATGAGAACTGGTATACAGCTGCAAGCAGCGGCAGATCCAGGCCCTCACACATGCATGACTCAAGCAGAAGGAAACAAATGGAGTAAGCCAAAAATGTGAACATGTGTACGTGCTGTTTAGGCTTAGCCTGAGGTCAGAAGAGGTTGGCCTTCTGCTAACAAAAGGCCTCTCTGGCAACAGCTGAGTGTTAAAAGACAAAATGTAGGCGTGCTAAGAAAATAACTGTACAAAACCTGAAGAACTTTCTGCTCAGAAACTGCTTACAAATCATCAGGTCCCTGGCACTTCTCCCTTCAGAGATCACCAAGAAGCCTCTGTTAGTAGATCTTGAGAAAAGTACACAGAGGAAAGCTTTATTCCTTTGGATCTGGCTATTACTTTGCAATTGCTATCAGAAGAGGGAACCTCTGAATTTATGAGACATAGTTTGTTTTCCCTCCCATACGTAAGCTCCCAAAAAGAGTAAGCAGTAGGGAATTGTTCTAGCACAGAAAGTACATCAAAAATACAAGGCTCTACCCTCCTCATCTCCCTCCCACAACTAAAGCCAACCCAAAGTTTAATCTCCTTGAGCAACATTTCTTCTCATCCTGAAGAAGAAATCGAGGTTTGCCCAGTGAGGAACCAAAGGAGAATCCCTCCTTGCCCCAAAGACACACAACAGGAGAAAACATAACCTAGAGACATTTCTGAAGGATAGGCACCACTGATACTTATTTTCAAGAATAAGAAGTAAAAAGATGGCAAAGAAAATAAGTAAGATTTAAACCAGAAGCAAATATTTTTAATTAATTAGGCCATTAAATAAGATGAGAATCTTCTCCCAGCTGGATTTTCCAAGACCTCCAGCACATGGCCATACAGCTGACAGTTTTGTTCGCAAACAAGAGGAGCAGTAAATGATTAATATCCTCTTGGTTAACTGATGGTCAGTTTGCAAAGTGTTATTATGGCTAAGAAGTGCAGACACAATATCAGTGGAATTAATAAAGGAAGAACACATCCGTGTACACCATTCTGAACAGGGAAATCATACTTAAGAGCATGCAACAGTGGAGCACTGAATGCTGCTAACATGGATTTCAGGATCCAAAAATACTTTTCAGAAGGACTTAGATCCAGTTTTGCTTTGTTTGAGGATAATACAAACAACACATGAACAGGGAAGAATTATTAAGACTGTGCATCAGCAAAAATATCACATTTCACTGCGAAAAGACTCTAGAACTGCCTTCTATATTCCTAGCTTCTTTAAATTATTATTTTCAAGAAGGCAACACAAAAAATTTCAGCAGAAGGCAGACTTGAAGTGAACCATTGTAATGACCTGCAAATGGATCCATGCAGGTGGCACGCCTTCCCTAAGAACAGAAAATGTTTCACAGGAAAAAGATCTGGGAAAAATACTCGAATATAATTTTATGTACAACCGCACACTTGCAAGTTGTGAGACAGGGATGACAAGTGACAGCCTGAGCTTCGCTACTGCAAACAGGCTACAGGAACCCTGACACCAGCCATCACCACAACTCGCGTGCCAAAAGCACTCGTAAGAAAAAAACACTGACAAAAACTGAGCCTGAGGATCCACAACGACTTTTCTGCGTAAACCTACACATCACACAGCGATGTAAAGAAAACTCAAATAACCACGCAACTCATTAAATAAACTCCTGTAAGCATTAAATGCTAGAGTCAAAACTGCAAACAGCCAAATCAAAACCAGGATGATCAAATCACCCCAGGACAGATTTTTAACGAGAGAGAAACGAGAAAGTCCCAACTGTTGCTGAGTAACAGCCTCCAAATCCACAGAATTAAGGACTCGGTACATCCACCAGCCTCGACTGCACCCTTGCCTTGCACAGGAAGGCAAAAAAGATTGACATTTAAGGAAAAGAAGGCAGAACTCCTCCCCCATGGAATGCCTGACTTTCTCACTCAGAATAAAACACTGTTGAGAGAACATTTGACTGTATTTTTTTTGTAAAGCCACTAATAGACAATCAGGACCTTTCTCAAAGCGGACACACAACATCCTAGCCTGGTTTGAAATGCAGCTTTCAGAGAGATGAGTACAGTCTTTATCAGTAACACCTGTGACTGCAACATTTCAGCGATGTTCTCTATAATTATTCCTTCCTGAACATCATGCATCAATATGCACCGTTGCTATAGAAATGGTGCTAACAGGAAAAAATCTATCAGCCTATGAATTGCCTGTTTGGTAGGATGACTATTATGGGAAACTTCAATAGACATTGGGGAAGAGAGCTGGATCTTCTGCCTGTGTCACTGTCCCCTGCCTGCATTTACAGAAGTGCGTCAAGCCCAGGGCAGACAACTTCGAAGAGCAAATAACACACTGAGCATCCCATTCACCTATTTTCTATATTTCTAACTCCCTTTGGAAGGGCCTCAGTAATCAGCCAACTTATGAAAGAACAGCTAAAGACCCAAATACCCACAGTTCATTGTTAAATACCTTTCTCCACCCAAGGTCAGTCAGCAACTGGTGACCACCAAAGCATCTGCCAAATAAAACATGAGACAGAGACACAGAAACCAAGTTAATTCAAGTACAGGACTCCCACAGTCAGATGGCCCAACCATATACCAGTGACCTGCTCAAAGTTCCTGACACTGTTGACCAAGAATACGTTTGCTTCAACTGAAGTAATTCAGAGTGAACGTTCTCATGGAGGAGGACAGTATATTTTTAAGATGGTATCAGACTTCTTTCTTATTATCAAAATAGAAACTTACAGTAGAGCATAGGGCAATGTTGTCTCTTTAGACACTTAAGGTAGACAAGAATTTATCTGAAGGCCTGAAATTCTGGTAAACCTATTTATTGCTTGTGCACTAACAACAGTCCAGTCACCATAAAAATCTCAACGTGATTTCAAGTAAATGTGCACTATAAATGAGAGCCCTGCTGGAGCCATTCCTAAGCCATCTATCTACATTATTGATGAAAGGATCTGCCCTAAAGAGGGAATGACATAATAAATATCTACAGAACTTGTATAACTGATGTAGAATACAATGCTTTCCAGAAGACATCAAAAAGACAGTGAGATGTAGCAGCACAAGCATTAATTTGAAGAGCACAGCTGGCAAAGAGTAAGAACCAGCTGTACAAAATAATTTGTATACCTGTAAGGGCAGTAAGGCAAGCCTCAAATTCTCGTTACAAAACCAAGAGAAAGACACTGCAGGGGTAAGACTAATGACATGCCTTCAGTACAGACTGTCAAGCAGGATTTTTAAGATTATTCCAGCACTGTGAATTCAGCACAGTATGTTCACAAGTGATATCCTACCCAACTACTTGGATATTTGAGCTATTCAGTGGATGACCGGATAATTATCACTCAAACATATCCTTAAGCTTATGAAACACAGCTGTGTCTTTCTCCCAAATCAATGAAAGCAGACATTAAAGACTGATTTAAGTACAGATATGTGCAAGCTGAAAACATGGGTCCAAGAGTAATGACAGAGGTATCCTGTACACAATATAGCTGTGATGGAGGTTTGAAGGAGAATGGTGTTTCAAATGTAAACTAGTGGTTTACAGCAGGTAACACTTTCCTTTTAAGGAAATTGTGCCATTTAATGTTTCATTTAACTAAAAAGAGAATTATATCCATCTTTTTGTTAATCTTTTAACTGATAAAAAGTAAATCTAGAATGCAATAATGCAAGAAAGCCTGCCCTGTCATGCTATGCACTTCCATAATTAAGGATATAAAACCCATTGTCATGTGCCTACGAGGTGATGTTAACTTTGTCTTTAAAAAGCTCACAGATCAGAACCTTCTAAAAGAATCCCTTATGAACTGCTACTTCAGTAATACTAATAGCCAAAATCTCTCATCTTAGCAAAATTACTGGAAAACGCTTTGCTTTCTCTTCCAGGTTCACCAAACCCATTACAGTGATAAAGCAGCACAAAGCTCAGGGAAACCACAACTAGAAGAACTGAAGCAAAGATCCCCAGACCCTAAGACACCTACCAGGTAAGCATTCCTGCTCCCTGGCAACTTCTGGCAGGAAATCCTGCAGGAATTCTGTCCTAAATTTTTCACAAACATCTTTTTTCCCCCCTTTGCAGAGAGGACATCTTCTGGCCCAGAATAACCAACAGCATTGGCTTATTCTCAAGCAACAGACATTGGTCATTCGGGACAAACCAATAAAAGCAAATTCTTCACCTCATCTGAACAAAAATACAACACTTCTTTGAGCCCTGCCATGCCCTGTATTGCTGCCTTAAGCAAAAATTCAGCCACATAAACATATAGCTTAGCTAAGACAAGCATTTTCGCTCTCATACAAGATTCACCTTGAATAGGAAGAAAAAACATGACAAAATGGCCATGACTAACACAGAGAACTGAAAAGGTCTCAGCAATAGTTTCTAATTATTTGGAATAAGTACCCTAAGTTACAGTTTGGACAAGGATTTGATACTGCTTTGTCATTACTGTCATTAAACAGTCCTTGTTCTAGAGGTACAAGGAAATCTGCCAACATTAGAAGTATGAGTGGATGCTGCACACCAAAGGGGGAGCAGCCTTGCTTGAGCAATGAAAAAGCCCTAGTGAAGAGAAAGCTGTGCTGGGAACAAACTCAGCTGGGAAAGCTGAGGACAGGGAACCCAATTAAATACATATATATATATGTGTGTGTGTGTGTGTGTGTGTGCCTGCATATATTTAAACTAAATTAAGAGCTTTCAGTATTGTCCCAAAGTCAAGATCACCCGTATCATCAAACTAATAAACCAAATCAAAACACAAATTAGTAATACATTTCCCCATTCTATTCTAGCAGGAAGCAAGTTGCCTCTTACCTGCTGAAAGAATGGCTGAACAAGTCAATACCTTGGCTGCACTTTGAAAACACTTTAATCTTTTAGTTTCATGTTCAGCTTGCCAAGTAGGGGAGGTTCATGCTGGTCCTGCTGTTATTTAAACATAAATGAGAACCAGCCACATCATAAATAGGGTATTAGTACCTTACTGGTGAAATACCCTGAAGTCACCAGCCACAACGTGGTTAGTGTGTTTTGGCAGGTGATACTTTTGAAACAGCTTTATCACTTAAAAGCAAAGATATTTTAATGACCTATACAAATTTATATTTCACTACCTCCAAGACAACAAGGAAAAGCCACCTAAGCAAAACCAGGCAACGCAACTACCAGTTTAAATGCAATATAGGGCTTTACAGGGTCTTTCTGACAGAAGAATCTAGTTTGTTCACAAACAACAGAGCAGGGTTTTCCAGGTGAGCTGTGTGTGGCTAATAAACACCATAAATCTGACAGAGCTGGCAAACATCAGACAGCAGGGCTGCTCTACCAGAGACTGCTGCATAAACCAGCTCCCTCACTGACAAATGAAGCCAATTCAACATCAGTTCACCCTGGGACAGAAGCATATGCTCAGCCCACCATCATACCCAAAAGAGAACACAATTCACAAGCAGCATCTCCAACCTAGGCAAGACTCCTTTATCTCTTCCATGATACATTAAAAAACATTGGCCTCCTCAGCATCAGAAAAGATACTAATTATGAATTCCAAAAGACAGCAATTTTCTTCCTGTAAGCAAAGCACTTCTACCAACTCTAGGAGAATCATAAATACAGAAGAAGGCGCAAAGAAACAGTGATCAGCAAGTCTAATGATAAGATCACAGAAACACACCCTACTGCCCTGGGGAAAAAAGATATCCAATTCCATTAAAGGGCTGGAACGTAAGAGGGAAAGACGACACCAGAGAAAGAGACAAGCAACAAAAACTTCAGTTGCTGAAGTCCATCACTTCTCTTCATCTTCCCTCCCTCATTTCAAGTAAAATCAAGAAGATATCCACGACATTCAGCGCCAGACACAGAAATCTGACACCTGAAAGCAACACAGAACTCTGGCAAATCCCAAGGCAGCAAGGGAAACCTGTCTTTTCCCGGTCCCTGGAGAGATCTCACCTCTGTCCGTGTCCTTTAACTCCACTACTGCCTGATTCTGTTTTCCATTTAAGACTATTACCTCATAAAAAGAGACCAAGAAAAAGTATGCAAAATCACTTCCAAAGTAAGGAAAATAAGAGCTAGCTTTAAAAAAAAAAAAAATAGATACAGCTGAAATAAAGCTCTAAACTTTTCTACAACATACCTTTGTTTACAAATGAGGGACTTAACCAAAGTTTTGTGGGTGCAGTAGCTTAGCAAGACATCTCTTACGTTTGTCTGATAAATAATGCAAGGAGCTATCCTCCCTTTTTAGCAGTATCACTTAACAGACGCCACCTGGATTTCTGTGTCTGTCTAACAGTGCAACACGAATACAACACGCCTCTGAATTGTATCAACGTACACATCTGCACAACAGATTTCACATTTTCCAAACCTATCCTCTATAAAAGATTTTTGGCCTCAACAACGCCCTTTCCATTAATGTCTTTACTGTCTTGTAAGGGATACAACTCAGATCAAGAATTATTCTTCAATAAAACCACATCAGTCTCAAATCAATAGTGCATATTGTTCACTCCTCTTCGTCTAAACATCCTTAAGAATTCATAACCATTTTGCATATTTAGTAAGTTTTTCTATAAGCCCTGACATAATGTCACCTTAAATACTTTAAAACCTTCCATTGTACATACAAAAAATTAATTTAGCCATGTGCAACAACAAATACGTGGATATTTCATGCCCCTCTCCCTCCCAGTCATATGGCATTCATGACCAAAACCAGAGGAAATTAAACCAGTTCCAACTGCTGGTCTCAAACACAGGTTTAGACCCCTCTTCTTAACAAACCCATATCCCTGAATACCAGCTTACACACAGCTAGAGAAATACCTCTTTGAAGATAAATTAAATTGCCTTATCTGAAACATGAACCAGGTCCTAATTGAAGAAGCCTTCCCACCACTAAGACAGCTTCAGAAGAGTCAAGATTGACTTTTCAGAAGTATTAAAGGCAAGTCACAGCACGAAACACAGTTCAAGTTCTGTCATCACATGGACCCTATCCACATTAAAAAAAAAGTCAGTGAGTTAATTAAGCACAAGGGCAAGTCATTACACGTAGACACTGAGGAAGCTACTCACAAGCAGGTCCTAGAGCACTCCATCTGCTTACCTGCCATTCCTTAAAGGTAAAGAAATGCCATGCCTCAAAAGTACCTTTTTTCACTTAATATTGCTTTAATGCGCTTTCAGCTTTATAAACACTCTACCTCTGGCACCCATCTCCAGTGAAAACTCATCAAGCTTGCCTTTTTGTTTCATCTCCTGACTACAATTCGGTTGACATCATTTTCCTCTCCAAATTCCTTTAAAATTATTCCAGGTGGACACCTGACCACTTTAATAGATACTGGCAGTAGAGCTGAACAACCTCCACAAATAAAGTAATCTTTTGCCAGCATACCTATAGCTACACAAGGGTATAAAAGACAAGCAAAGAATCACAGTTTCATACTGCAGTTAGGTTTGGCACTACTACCTTCATTTGTCCAGTGTAACACAATATGTACTTGTTTAAAGCACCACTAAAAACTTAGCAAGGCACATCACTAAGAATACCTAACTCTATTATCAAAGAGCTAACTGGCAAAATCTGTTCAAAATAAAACCAACATAGGCCCAGCCTGGGAGGGAAAAAAAAAAACCTCAGAGGAGGATTATAAGAAATTATAATCAACAGAGCAAACAAACAGCGATGGGTGGTGAGCAAAGCACTTTTTAAACACAAAGTAGCAAAACCATTTCTACTGCAGAGGGACATTTGCTATTATATAAATAACACGGGAAACAGTTTCCTAAGAAACCACACACCTGACAGTGACACTCATATCAGTGAATGACACATTAAAAGGTAATAGTAATAAAGTCTTATAGCTGGGTAATGTTTAACCTCATCCTATCTTGAGGCAGACCTGCAAGGGCCAGGTTTTACCCACCCTAACAAATGCCTCAAGCTTCAGGCTGCTCACCGAGTGCTCATGAGTCCACCACACTCCTGTCTCTCAGAAGCAGAGGGTTTGTGTGTAGCTAAGCAGAAATCTTCCTAATACTTCAATAATTTTGCACTCTGAGCTCCAGAAAATACTTGCAAATCACTTCAACTGCATGTAAGGACTGAACTCAATGGCTTCTACTCTTACACATTATTCTTTTCCAAAATGCCCGTTGGCATATTTCTGTGTAAGTCTGATCAATAACAATATCAAAGTTATTTAAAGGTACTTACCAGACAAGCCTGGTGACTAATGCCTAAACAAACCGGTCAGTCTAAAAGTATGTGACTAATATTCTAAAAATAAATGAGATAGCTGCCACTACTCAGGTAGGCTTACCAATAAAGCATAGGGGAAAAGTGGCTGTTGGCAGAGTGGTCTGAACAGGCCAGCAACTGCAGCACTTAAAGGGTTCAGGTGCCCTTTAACCACACAGGGAAAGTAAATTACATGACCGTGGGAGAGGAAATACAACAATTATGAGTCATCCACGTAACCATGTGCTTTATCAATACACTTCATAATATTAAAGTTACTAATTAGCGACAGCACAAAACAGTGATGCAGTAATTGGAAAGTGAGTAGCTTGAATCTTTGGACCTTTTTATCTTCTACTGATCTGGCACTTAGAATTTACGTGCATTTTGAAATCCACAATGAACACGCAGGAAACTGTGCAATGCTACCAGCAGTCTAACACCTTGCATCTGCTAATTGCAGACGCTTTTGGAATCCCCAAAATACTTTACAGACATCTGGACATGATCAGCTGTATTACCAAATTTCCAATAACACCATCATCACTCTCAACTCACTTCACCAGCCTGCTGTACAAGATGAAACAACGGTGGAGTTTAGCTCTATGCAAAAGGAATTTTCAGAAGTGCCACAAGGATCCTAAAGTGCCTCAAATTTTTCTGAATAAATTCTGAAACAAAGTTTATCCCAAGCTCCCATCTAGGGATTCAAGATAACCAGGAATCAACACTCCACAAGCTCAGCTATAAACAAATACCATCTGGATGCCTTAAGTTTCAACTTTTATAATTTAAAATCCTGTACTGTCTAGAGTATAACTCTGAAGTTTCTTGTAGTCTGTGAGCTGCTGCTCTCTCAGGCCAGACAGACACAACAAACCCTCTCCAGGCCTGCCCTGCAAGGACACCCAGCCTGTCCTAGGCCCAAAATGTAACCCAGCATCTTGGGAAGGGGGGGTGAGCTTGGGGAAAATTACATCATTAACTGAAGCTTTAATTAGAGAATTAAACTTGATATGCAAATAGACCAAACTTATAAAAGTGTGAAGAACTCGTGACCTGGGGTCCATCTCGGCAGTAGCCTCTGGCTCCCCAGGGTGTACCTTTGAAGGCCTTTTGAATAAATACCTACCTTTATTCCCTTACTCTTGTCTGGTCTCTGTTTTTCAAGTGGCCTGATAAGGCATCAATCTGATCCACTTTTAATTTCAGCTGGTTTATGGGAACTTGATTTTATACTTGCCATTTATCTCCACCACTAATGCTTTTTCCTGTTCTTTTCTCAGCCACGACATTAGCCCAAGATTTTGTATGGCTGAAGTGAACAGACTGGGGGAACTATTAAACTGAAAAACAAAGCAAGGAGGGTGGTGGTGGTGGGGGGAGGAGAAGCTTAATTTCTTAGCTGGGTAAGTTCCCTGATGCAGTTCTCTCTACTACATTATCTCTCTATGTCTGCCAATACACTGTGAGAAGTGAGCAGTCAATAAATAAGCTGCCTCACTGCACATGAGGTCACAACTTAATTCAATTACAAACCAACTTAAATTAGTTATAACTGTGTAGGACCCCAAAGTTACCAAGCAAGCAACAGAAATTCAGAGCAATTAGAAGGCTGAACAAACAACCCAGCAATAAAACAAGTGGACTAGAAACAACCATTTACAGAATTTATAAATTTGAGTTTTACACAGAACTCACAAGTCCACCTGTGCTTACACACCTTCTCAGACAAATTCATCCATGAAGCTTATGAAGACAGTAATTTGAGACCTTCAGCTTTTCACTAGAGGCTTCTGCCTGCCTACACATTAATCTGAAAAGGATGTATCACAGCAGAAAATGTGCTTTGTACTAGTCATGTTTATTCACTAATTGGTCTGAGTCCAGTCACTCTGTGACATTATACTACTAATTCTAAATCTAAATGAAAATATAATACTATAGTCTAGACAACTACCCCAAAACCTGGGCACATTAATAATGTGATAAAAGCAATCCAATTTACAAACTGCATTAAGATCACTTTTTTCAGGATCTCTGCCAGCTTTATCTAGCCACTATTATCTAAGAAATACACCTTCGACTTCTGAAAAAGATCAATATCCTTCTTCCCCAGCACAATCAATCTGAGCCCATTTCAATGAGAGCAGATTCCATAGTCTCCAAGCTGTCCCTTAATGAATAATGAAGGAGGCACAAATCAAACAGCTTTTAATGCCACACTACTAGAGCAATGGTCAGAGCACGGGCAGCCAGACCTAGGTCACTTCAGACTTCATTGATTGCTGCCAATAGCACAGCTCCATTAAAGAGGAAAAGAGGTGACACATCCACATCCCAAAGTGTAAGTGCCACTGAGGCAGCTCCAAAGCCAGCAAAACCTTCCGTGGCACACTTTGCATCCAAATCACTTTAAAATGGAATTACAGCATGAGAGCCAGGGTATCTGAAGCTTCTCCTCTGCAAACCCTGTTACCTGTTTCTTCTCTGAGCACTTCAGCCCTCAGACAGCTGACAGACACACACGACAAACAGCGTAAGTCAAGAGATTCATGAGCTCCAAGAAATTAATAGTTTGGGCCAACCGCTTTTTGGCAGAGGAGATCATAGCAAGCTTGACAATCAAATTCCCTCGCTGGCAGTCCTGCTTTTACCTGGGCATGCTGGTTTCAACCCCTTAACCGACCCAGGCTTGTCATATTTCCTTAGTTGCACTAGGAACTACAAAACTATCTAAAACCCATGGGAGGAAGGGCAAAGATGACTTCCAGTCAAATTTTGCAGGCCTAATCAGTTGAGGGGGTATCAGTCTTCCAGTTAAAGACTTAAAAAACTGATTCTACTGCTTCAATATGATTGCTAAGAACAAGTAATAAATGTGAGTCACCAGAGGGCACTAACACTTCTACCAAATGGCAAATGCAGCCCTTCAATTAGGAAGGCTGATAATTACATCCACATCATCATGTATATTTTATCTGGATTGAACTTCAGCCAGCTTGTTCTAATCCATGTTCAAATCTCAACTACATACTGATGAGGCACTGAGCTACATTAACTGTTGTGGTCACACTTGCAATACGTGGGAGAGACTTGCAGTCTCCTCAGACAGACCAGGGAAATTAGGGCAGGCACATGTTCACATGAAACCTCAAGCTTCCCTTGCCTACGGAACGTATGTGTACGTCTAAACATAAATGAAATTCTGAAACAGGCACGGAAAACAGGCCACAAGTCCTACATCTCATAGAAACAGAATAAATAACTATTCTTAAGAGTTTGAATCAAGATCTGTCCTATCACAGGGGACTGCAAGCAATACCTGCCTGCAAAAGAGAAAAGGGAAAGGCTTCCCCTTGACCGTCGAGCAGCAATGGATGTGTTGTTCTCTCAAGTCTGGCATCAAATCAACTGCCATGCTATAGCCTTAATCTTTACCAAAGGAGGCTGCTCTTTACCACTGAGAAATAGCCAGGTTTTTAAACCACAAATATGATGCTCAGGAGGGGCTGATAAGAGCATTTCTTGATATTCTGACCAAGCAGCTCTAGAGCCTCTCAGTGCCAGGCAAAGGTGTGCACTGCAGCACAGCCAGGGAGCTCCTCAGGCAGGAAACCTTGACTTGCTGATGCAGTTGATAGAAAGAGCCAAAACACACCTAAACAGCGCAGACCTACAGAAATGAGGACAAAGCCTCCAGGCCCTCTAGGGTACACAGCTGCTTCTTTTCCCAGCTTTACCTGAACTGTCATTCTTGTAGTCAGGACGGGGAAAGAGAAAGGGAATCCTATCCTTGTGGAAAAGTACACCTTATGCATCGAGCTGTTGTTCGTCTGTGCTGAAGTTACTGACACGTAAAAAGTTACACTGACAATAAGGCTGGGGTAGGAAGGACTCCGTGAGCAAACTCAGGGGATCTCCATGGGTTCAAGGAAGACACCACTTGTGCCATATGACAGCCTACAACCTATCTGGAAGCCCATCAGGAGTTTTGAAAACACCAGCTGAGAGTGTACTAGAGCAGCACACCTCAGAGCAGCAAGTCCAGGAGAGTAAAGATCAGCCTTATGTGCAGGTCAGGAACACTCTATTTTAAAATACTTTGTGGTGACTCACTAGATTTCCTAGTGTTTTATTTGCTGTACTGTAAGATTTAGCAAACAGGTCCCTTTCTCTAGACAAACTCTCCTATAAACTGACACACAGGCTGGGAGCAGCCTCCCTTGGCCACAAGCCGGTTCAATGCCCATCATTTACGCCATTCTAACTTCCGAGTCACAGCGAGCGGCTCCAGCGTTCACAACACACCGTGCTGCACAACGCACCCTCCCTGTTCAGGGCTCCGGGCCACCCTCTCCCTGTCCCCCCACCTTCACTTCACACAGCTCCTCCCGACTGCACAGAGCCAGCGCTGGGAGCCCTTAGACACTTCACACTGCCTTGCTCCAGCTCCGATTTCCGATGCCCCCTTCCTGCCGGGCAAAAGTCCAGGTGGGACCAGCTTGCCCACAGCTAGGACTCCAACATCATTTTCCCTAGAATCCTACAAGGCTTTCATGGATCTCTGTAAAGCAAAAAGAGTCTCAGTCACACATCCACACGTTCCAGGGGACTGAGCATACAGAGCATCTACTTACGACGCCCAACCGCAACATTAAGACACGCTCGTTTCAGCAGTCTTTTAAGGTGATTAATTCATAAACAGACAAAACGTGAAGCCCACAAAGCTTCTGCTCATGCAGTAACTACGACACATGCGCTTATATTAAAAGATGATTCCTACTGCAGCAGTTCCAGGTATTTAAATGCAAAGGTTTTTAACAGAAATGCTTCCTCGTTATTTCCAAAATAAATTTCTAAATGTGTTTTCTAACAAGAGCTGTAAGCCAACACTTAGAAGAGAAATATATCATGACTTTGGTGGCTTATACTTCGTCAAAATGCAACCAATTACACTCCCCACCCCTAAAGGATATTTTCAACTCAGCTTTAGTTATTGAATGGAAGGAGGAGCTCAAATGACTCAGCTTCAAGTAAATATAAAGGAAAAGATTAACCCCTAATCTCAGTGAAAAAAAAAATAGTGGAACAAACTGATTAAGATGGAGGTGTGGCCTATCAATCCAAACCTTTCAATATTCAAACACATCAAGGAGAACATCAGCACACTTCTGACTGCATTACTTTTCTGTACAAACAGTCAATTTCAAAAATCAAAGTTTACACAAGTAGTTGAAGTCAAAGTTAGCCCTGTATCTTCATTCTTGTTCATCAGTGCTGAGCAGCATAAAGATCAATAAAACATCTAAACATTGGCATTTTTAATCTACAGTCACCAGGCAAGATAAAAGCGTGGAAAGGAAAAGACCTCTCCAAAATTCTGCAGGAAAACCCCCACATTTCTACAGGAAAAAAACCCCAAAGAAACAAACAAAACCCACTGGTGAGTAAACAGGACAACCTCATGAAAAGGGTTTTCTTGGGGGGGTGGTGTTTCCATTAGACTGAGTTACGCATTTCTTATCAAAATGCAGCAAAATAAATTACAAGGCAGATTATTTGACAAGGGGGCTCACGGACACCAGGTGACTGCTGTACATCCTCCACACGAATTCACAAGTGCTCGTCCCCCATCTCGGCCATGCCACTCCAGCACCTCAGTGCAGAACACACCTCCAGCTGTGCTGGGAGGAATACGTAATTCCAGACAAGCTGGAGCGCTCCTTTACATGCAACCCAAACTCCAAATACAGATGTCACCAGAGGGCACTCTCTCAGTTCCAGTGACCCAGCTTTAGCCAACTTCTGAGCAGGATTGCAGACAACCCACGAGCAGGGATGTGCAGAGGCTGTGGAAAGCAGGAATAGTTCTGCTTCTGCAAGAGATTTCCTTCAAAACAACAACAAAAAAAGCCCACCACAGAAATTAAATTTTAAAAATAAAAGAATTTACTTATAGAGCCCAGAAACATAAAATATTTTCCAGAGTAATCAGAGACACTGCTGGAAAAACATCACAATTACCGACTTCTGTAAAACCTTATGCTGTGGCACTTCATGGTGCCAACTCAGTCCAGCTGTTTTGGCACCCATGTGGATCATATCAACTCCCAGGAGCAGGGTCCAAGGCAGTACAGCTCATGCAGACGTGCCTATGGAAGTCCTCTGGCTCTGTTATCAGATACTACACCTTACAATAACACATGAAAAAAATGTGTGAGTACTTTTCAAGCTTTGGTCCGCGTATTGTTTCTAATGCCCTGTTGAGAGTCAATAATGTTTTAAAACAAACACCTGGTGAGTTGAAGTTCATTAAATAAAATTAGGCACAACCAGTAAAACATGCAATAGGTCTGTATACCAAAAAGGGTCTCAGACCACTGGTTGGCATGCACAGAATGTTACACCCATTTTACTTAGAAATAAACACCACCACAGTACAACTAAAATGAAGTCAGCTCTAGAAGCAAGCAGTGATAGAGACAGGGAGAAAATAATCATTGTGCATCCCATATTTTCCAATCCTGAGAAAACCTAAAAAGCTGTAGGCCTATCAAACATTTGACGGCCCGGTTATCTTCTGATCCCATTTGAAAAGAAATAGTCTCCACCTCTTCTAGCTATCTGTGATTGCAAAGCTCCTTAATTCAGCAGAGGCTGAACAGAAGGAGGGGTGCAGGAACAAGACCTGTGCAAAGGCACCTTTTGTCAGTAGAGGGATCTCTCAAATAGTGTCGGTATAGGAAACCTGCAAACAGATAAACACATCCACAGAATTTCACCAGGCCTGTAACTACTGTTAAACCCACAGGGCAAGTTACTCCAAACTATTACCTGCCATCACCACTCATCGTGGTTTCAAATATACCTACAGAATTGCTTTTCCAGCATCTGCTGCCAGGAAAGAAATAACTAAATAACTAAACATGCCTCACATCTAATAAACAGCATCTATTTGTCCATCCTCTAAAGCAGATTCCTGTCTACTGGAAGGCAACATGCTCTGAAATTACCCTGGTTTACATGAAAGTGGTGCGACGTGGCGTTCACCCCCTGCTTAAACCCACTGTCCATGCCGTCCCTCGTGTCCTCATCCCTGGGCACTGCCCTGTCACTCGTGCTGCCCTGCCCTTCGTGTCACACTGCCCCTCATGTCCCCATCCCCGTGCGTTGCCCTGCCCTTCGTGTCCCCATCCCCGTGCGTTGCCCTGCCCTTCATGTCCGCATCCCTGTGCGCTGCCTTGCCCCTCGTGTCCCGGTCCCTGGGCCCACCCCTCGGGCAGGACCGATGGATAGCGGTATCTCGCCGCCACAGCCTCCGCACCGCCCGCTCCGCCCCGGCCGCCCTCCGGCCCCCGCGGTGCCCCACGCGCGGACGCGGCTCGGCCCGTCCCCACGCACCAACACCCCCGTCCCCGGGGGCTCCACGGACAGCACCGGGGAGATGTCCACGTTACAATCCACTCTTCAGCCCCGCACGCAGGCACCGGGGGGGCGAACATCTCTCCCCGCAGCCCCGCATCCCTCCGTCCCACAGCCAGGCTGGTGCCCCGCGCACACACCGGCGAGACGGGGGTCGGCGCCCCGCTCCCCGCCACCCCCGTGCGCGGAGGAGGAGGAGCAGCAGGGGAGAGCGGCAGGTGGGCGGCGGAGCCCCGGGGGGGCCGGGACCCTCCCCGGATCTGGGAGGGGACGGAGCGCCTCCAATCCCCAGCCGGCAACAGCCCTGCAGGGCCCGGCGTGCGAGCCGGAGTGAAGCCTCCTTTCTTTTCTCCTCCTCCGAGGAGCCGCACAATGAGCCCCGCGGAGGCGGACGCCGGCTGCCGGCTCCCCCCT